>JAUJYS010000812.1:0-20300 GCA_033995665.1 Melogona broelemanni | reverse complement strand
CATATCTCCATAGAGACACGAGGGTGCAGTAGTCCTGTGGTGCACTAGGCGCTACGGTGACTTTAAAAAAAAAAATATATAGCAGTGTTGGGTAGGAGCGGAACTGGTTCCTTTTCTGAGGAACTTAGGATCGCTTTGGCTCTTTTTCTTAGAAAGGACCGATAGGAACGGTTTAATGTAATGTTTAATAATCGATGATGGCGGTATCTCCGACCAAGGAAGATTCAAGGAAGACAGCAACTTCGTTGGTAGTAAAATTTATTTTATTTACTACTTCAGAACTTATTATGCATATACAGGTGTTGTGTACGTGTATGTGGAATATTTGTAATGGGGTGAAACATAAAATTACAAACAGTATGACTTTCTCTGTGGTCAATGAGTGGTTCATTCGTCTGAACAGCCGTTTTCGCGTTGCGTGCATTTTCTCCAGGACCCACAGAAAAAAAATTCTGTTTGCTAAAGCATAATTCACACATTGCCACAGCGACACGAGGGGTACAATATCCTCCTGTAGTGCTATTCACTACAGTGATCCGGAATAAAAAAATAAAAATAATAGTTGCGGGCACGTGAACGCTCCATAAAGCCACCCTTATTGCCTGGAAGTGTTATATTTTGTCGGTGCATACGGGATAATTCCCGTAAAAAACAAAAACGCTTATAAAAAAAGTATGCTTGTTAATTAAAATTCTTGCAGCAACCTGACTAATGTCGATTTGGCGAAAAGTATGAATATCTTATCCATGCGCGTATAACCTTTGGTATACAATTAATCGTTGATTTTTGTTCGAGCCTGGATTGAAGCGCATTTTTAATCGAAGGCAACGCGCAGAGTGGACAAATTTTCAATTGCAAAACTTGGTCACGTGATAGCAAAACCCTTGATCTACGGCTTTGTATATCGTGTCCTCGAAACGGGTCGTATAACACAAGACCGTGCAATTGGCGTCAGCAGAATTTGCAAGGCCTGTCCTTTGCTTTCCGCGATCAGAGTCCCCTACCACTACCACCATATATATTTGTCTAGTGTCATTATTTAATTACCACCTGACTTGAAAAGTAATCCCTGGCAATCGCAAAATGTCTCGAAGCAGTGATTACTAAACTAGTCCTGTTTCTTACGAGACGTAGGATTCCAGGCTTGCAAGCCACTTAGAAAACGTGCGTTATTTAATTCTAAATGGTTATTTTTTTAATTCAGTTTCTGTAAGGTTTTTAGGGAGGTAGGACTTTGGTCCTAAGAGTTTCCAAGGGCATCCACAAAACGCATTTGTAAATTTGATGGAAAATATATAATTGTTTTCGCAATTATATATATATATTTTTTAATATTTAAATACTGCACAAGCTTTTATGTAGACGGTGAACATTTAGGTTACACTCTCTTTTTTAAACGATGGTGGTAAAAACAATATTCGCCGAGGCATCATCTGTAGAATTAAATTAGAAAAATCAATTAAATGTAAATAAAATCGGTGTTATAAAAGTCCGATAATTACACTTTTATTCTTCTGTACCTTACGGATTAAAAGTGTAACTATCGGACATTATAAGATAAATTTTATTTACATTTAATCAGTTTTCCTAAATTATATTTATTAAAAATTCAAATACGAAATTGTGGTTTCGATATGAAATTGTATTTTTTAATTTTCGATTTTATATTAATATAATTGTTATTAATTTTCTTTAAAAAATCTGCTAGTTTTCTAATATCGCTTCCGGGTGTGGGCCGCCCGCGCATAACACAGTTTGACCACCGCTGTCCCGATTAAATTAGTCGCAAGGCATGTCGGGTGTTGTCTCATTGCCGCGAAATATGGCACCCCAACACTCTACCATTGATCAAACAATTGAGAATTGTCAACCAACTTCTGGTCTCTCCTCTCATCCTTGCCAGCGACGTCGGCTTACCTTTTTATGCGTCTTCCAAATTTTCTTTTGACGTCAACAAGTGCCGTACGCTCTTAATTGACGCAAATCGATAGCGTCATCTCTGTTGGCATTGGGCCCGGTGGCGCACTCGCTTGGCCGGGAGCCACCCTAATCCCAGCGCCATCTCGTGGGCTATTTGCGCATCATTGCCACCCACTATCTTTAGACAACGCTTTTTTATAGCGCCATCTAAATGGCGTTTAACTTAACTGTTAGCTCTCGAGGCTTTGGTTTTCTGACATTTGGTTCCTTTTGTCGCCGCTGGTGTCGCTTTTTTGTTTTTGATATTTTTTTTACTTTTCTCGTGTAGATAGATGGTCCCGGCTGGGCTCTATACTTTGTTGTTTTGGCTCTCATTTGGTTGACATTTATAAAAGTACACCAGTGACTGCAATTTCATCGAAATTAATATTCAATCCAAAAATATTTTATCCGAAGTTACGCTGAAAATAGCCTGTAACAGGGCATTCTGGTGGTGATCAAGCGAGAGGCAAAAGAAAATTTCACCCGAAAGTTTTTACCCCATACCAAAGATTAGTTGCGTTTTGAGTTTGAAAAGCGCGTGCTTCACTGCAAAGCATTGTTATGTGTGATTGCCTGCCTTCGGGAGCACCCACTCTACCTGTTCAATGATTTCGACGCTCAAAGTTTTCTTTTCAAAAGTTTCCTTTCAAAGTTTTCTACTATCGTCCATTCGACTGTATTGTTTTGTCTCGTGTGATAAAGAAAGGGCCAATCTTAAAAAGCAGGAATAGCAAACACCTGAGCATTTCGGACACAACATTTACTTAACTAGCCCGGGTCCCACGGCTCTGCTTCCATTACGAAGGAAGGCGCCCTAAGGAGATTCTCCTGCCCGAAAAACTACGTAGGTTTCGATCGGGAATTGAACCCGCAATCACACTACCCACTACACCACACGACACAACAGTTTTACGTGCATAATCGTGACTTGGTAAACGCCATCTACCGATACATGTCAACAAACTGCTGAACGGGTGGTCCCGGGTTCGATTCCCCGCGCAGGCTGTCGTTTATTCGATCCTGGGGTACTGATGAAAATGTGCCCTTCACATATTGCCTAAGCAACACGAAGGGTACAGAATCTTCCGCAGTGATATATATTACTGCATTGAAGAGAATTTCCCTACAAAAAAAAAAATGCCGGCAACGGTTTCACAAAATCGACTTTACTTCTTCGAGCAAGACTTGTGTGAAGGCTGCGTGACCGGACGTTGCGGCCCTCACCAGCTCGCTGCGGCCCCGGCCAGACCTGACTCTTGCCCTTTGTGTCTCCGTGTATGCCGGGCGTGACGTCAGCACGAACTGTGTCTGGTTACCGGGCAACGGCGGGGTGCGAGAGAGCGCCGGGTTTTATTGAACTGCATCACGCGCGACCGTGGGATAGGGTTGGTGGGAAGCATTGTTGGGTCACCGGGAGAAACGCGTTTAGCCGCGCGTTTATCCCACCACCTCCCGGAAGGATCGCGTCCGGCATTCCCACCCTGATTGCAGCACCCGGCACGACTTTGGGTCTGGCCGGCTTCTTTGCTGAACGATTGTGTCCAGCCGATCGTGTTACGTCACCAGTATCTGGCTAAGTTCAAACCGCAGTGGTAAAAGTCGATTTTTTTTCGACTGAGAAACTTGAAAAAGACAGATAAAGGTTTTGTTCGCCATTGACGCCTATTCATTATTTTAGGGATTTATAGAGATTTAAAATAATTTTTAGAGAATAAAAATAATTTTTAAGAGATTTAAAAATAAAAAAATTATTATTATTTCCAACCACATTAGTATGCAGAATATTACTACAGTAAATTCTGTAACCCTCGTGTTGCTATGGCAATGTGCGAGGGTCACATTTCCTGGGATAGAGAGCCCTCGCCGGGAATCGAACCAGAGACCGACGCATCACAGTTATACCGACTGACCTATGACTAGTCGTACGCGTTCGAAACTCGAAAGGCAAGGGTCAAAAGGTCAGGAATTGAAAGCACCAAGCTCGATAACAAGTGAAATCTAACACTATAAGTAAATAATAATAAATTAATAATAAATAATACTACCAGATGATGACATTGGCGCTATGGGGAGCGCTCACCTAATCGCAATTATGATTTACCAACATGAAATTTTAAAACGTTACAAAAGAATAATTGCAGTCACGTGAACGTTCCAAAGCGCCACCTATATCATATTATAGTTGTCTTTTGCCAGCGCATACGGGTATTAGGAGAGCCAGAGGTTAAGAATAAGATTATCGAATTTTAATTTTTCGACTAGACAAAATACAGCGGAACAATTTAGCCCAAGGCTCGAAACCTAAGTAAAAGTGTCGTGCTAATTCCTCGGTTGCCGACCAACTATGCCGTGCCCAAACTGCGTGTTTCCCGCACGAGAAGAATGTGTTTCGTGCGCGAAGTGGTTTTCAGTTTTCTCTCCCTTTCCTATACCCCCTCGTTCATTGTGCATGCCTGCGTGGCTTTGCTTTCGTGTTTGGCGGTGTTTTTCGGTTGCCAGGGTTTCCGCAGTGGCAGAAACAACAACAAACAAGACCCTAAACAACCAAAACCAGTAAAGCTCGCGCCGCGAGTACGCCCACAGCAAATTTTCTCTTAATCGCTGAGGAGCACGGGAGATACGAGTATATCCAATACAGTTTACGACGAGAATTTCCTCATAAAATAAGGCGTTATTTTTGCAGGCGAAAAATTAATGGTCGATTATTATGAGAAAGTTATTTTTGATTAGAAATTATTCATTAAGTAACTTATAATCACATTGTCATTACAAAATAAATGTATGTTGTAAAATTTGTAATTTTCCAGAAATTTCACTTTTTGTCAAGTAATACTAAAAACTTTTGTTTTAAGTCATTTTTTTTAATATATCGCAGTTGTGTGTATATCACTACACAAGATTATGTACTCCATCGTGTTGCTATGTCAATATGAGAGGGGTACGTTAACCAGTACCCATCAGGAATCGAACCGAGAATCGGGGAGCCGGCTGAAACATCGACTCTTCTATGACTAGTCGTATAAATTCGTAACCACGAAACAGTTATTTTTATTTGAAATTCCACCGTTTGTAATAAATAAATTATAAATCGGTGAAATAAAATCGGATAGTGAGACACTTTAAATCCGTCCGTTATTTAATTAGAAGTTATTTTTCAGAACAGTTACAGAAGTTATTTTTCAAGTCTATCCTCATTTTAGAATCCTTACCACCCCACAATGTAGCCAATTAATATAACCAAAATAACATTGGCGATTACCACCAGCTTGGCATTGCAGCGTTAAAAAAAAACCGCATCCGTATACGCGTACGTGTACACATGTATATCTATTGTCCCCTATAGGGCTTCATCGGTGGTATTCGCTTAATGTTTTATTCAGATTGGCCTTTTTTAAGTGTACGTCACTCCGTGGCCGGGCTTAATGACGGAGAGGCCCCCGCTCGTATAATTATAAAGTATAAAGTTCTCTCGCTCTCTCTTCTCAATAGCGACCCGATTATACTCGTCATGCCATGTTTGCACAGGGAGCTTGCTCCACGTGTGTGCTATATAGCACATTTAGGCTCGTTCGTTGTTTAGCTATGCGCCTCCGCCACCCCACCTCTCATACTTTTATGGTGGCCGCCCTCAATCCCTCCGCCTGCCAGCCCGCCCACGCGCGCCGTACACGCCCACCTGATTTTTAATTCATTCAATCGATGCGCTGATTTGGCGTTTATTAAATCTGCCAACACCGGGCTCGGCACGTTCGATATAGGCGACTATACGAGTATGTATTTATATCTATAGCCAGGGTTTTATTAGTTCGACCTTCCTGGTTGTCGAGTAAGAGGCGGTGATTGGAATGCCCTGGGCTGAAAAATTGGAATGCGCTCCTCCGCCGCAACCTTGGTAGAGTTGAAATATTTCTTAAGAATTAATTTGGAGAATTTGTTTCTTGGAATTGTTATTAAAATCAATGCTGAAAATAAAATTGGAATTTTAAAATTATTCTTAAAATTTCTTTAAATTAATTTCGAGAATTTGTTGGATTATCAACCTAACTTAAATGAAAAGAAGTTCCGGTGCAGTGCTGAAGGGATTGTTTTCCTTTTCGTTTCGAACATTAAGACGTCCCTAACCCGTCGATGTTCTGAGACGCAGTCATTTATCATTCAATCGCTTAAGCCCTAGGCTGTAGCAGTTAATGTTTAAGATCTTCTGTCCCAGACTACCAGTCTTCATCAATCATTTGTAATTATTCAAAGTAACTTGATGATAATATTATCGCTTGCTGTTAATAAAGCCGATAACTGTTATTCTTCCAGAATAAAAACAAACTTTACTTGTAGCGGTGCAAATTTAAAAAAAAAAATGGTAAATTGTAAATAGAATTGTGTACATAGCATAAAAATAATTACTCCATGCTCAATGTGGATGTGCTACTTTTAAGAGGCTCTGTACTTGAGACTCGGTATGACTGTTCCACAGAATTGAAATGAATATTATGAGTTGGCCAGGGGCTGATTGATTTAGGTCTGATAAAATAAGGTTTGATAATTCAGAGAAATTCATTTCGTGATAGCCGGAATTGAAAACGCGAAATTTTAAGAACTATAGCTGAGCCCTGGGCGATCGCCCCAGTTTTTCCAGCTCGTACAGATCGATTAGACGGGACATTTGCCGAGCCGTGTGCCGTGTCCCTCCCCTCGGTCGCGCTCATTGTAGAAACGCCAGACTCAGCTTTTTAAATGGCTCGCAATAATTATAAGCAGGTCGTTTTCTCGCCCGGAGATATGAAATGAAGCCCGTCGCTGGGGATTTTGGAATTTGCATTTTCAATGAGATCTGGCCCGTCTTTAGCCAACGCTGTCCTGGTTAATCCGGAGCGCCGGAACTGACTGGCGGACTGATTTCCGGCCAAATCTGGCGGAAACCTGTATTTCATTTACAATTACACTGTGCACCCGCAAGCAACCCCTGATGGACCGAAGGCGGTGGTCAAATGGCCAGTCAAGAACAAAAATGTATGTTTCTTAGTCACCTAGAAAATTTTGACGGACTCAAAAGTGGCCACAAGCATGTACCTTAACATCGATTGTACCAGCTCGAGTCCAAGCCCATGCTTGTGGTCGGTTGTGTCTTTATACAATTGGTGAACTGGACAAATATATGTTGATATTAATCGATTGTTGAGGAAGATGCCTTAAATTATATATATCTTTCTTGTTTATATTGGTCGTCTTATTTTATACTCGGATGTAGTAATCGAAAACGTTAACCATTAAGCCACACTGCACTTATGGTTTACTTGTATGTCGAAACATGGTTGGGACTCTTCGAACCATTCATTCATCAGAATCAGACATTTTGGTGGCCGTGAACTCTGTAATGGTCAGACGCTCATTAGTTTACAATGCAATCATGTACATACATGTAATGGTTAAATGGACGCGAGACATTGGCATTAGTGGTTCAAAAGGTCGATCATAAATTCACATAAATTTGTCTAGATCAGTGGCGGAACTAATCGTCACCAGATGTCAGATGTTTATGATGCCATACTGCTATTGCACTATTTTTTATTTTTTAAATCACCGTAGTGCCTGGTTCACTACATGATTACTGCACCCTCATTTCTCTCTAAAGATGTTGTGCGTGGGGCGGCGATGGGGAATGGCAGCTGAAATAGCCAGACAAATTACAATCCCCAGTGGTGGGGAGAGGTAGACCTGATTATTTATCCTAGCCTAGGCCTTTTCACTTAGGTAGGGATCGTTAAGTTGTACCACACAACGAACACGTACGGGCAATTTGGCTGATTTGATAAGATTGGTTTTGATAGATTTGATAGATGATTAGCTGACCTGATAATTTGACCTAGCCTAGGCCTTTGACTTAGGTTGGGATCTTTAACGCGTAGCCAACAACGAACAAGCACGGGTCTTACGACTTTCCTTCCATTCAGTGTTTACGAATTTATCTCGCCAGATCGAAATAGGCGATAGCAGGCGAAGACATGCAAACCACTAAGCCACACGGCATCTCTATTTCTAATGGCAGTTACACCTTCAACCCCTTTATCATTATTACCAAGACGCAATTAATTACGATAGTGGATGGTGACGAAATATCGGGCGACCTGCAAAGAGCGCGTTGCCCTCGCTCCGTAATTAAGCACTTTGTAGCGATAATGATAATTGGACCGTGTTGTGTTTGTTCGGTTTCGCACCTTTCCCGAGCAATCGGCGCTCCATTTTATATACGATATATGTAATAGCAATATATCGATGGTAGGGGGTGGAAACGTAAACACACACGATGGCATCATCGACCAACACGTAATAATAAAAGCGAGAGCGTAATTAACGCTTGTTATTATATCCGGCCGATGCTTCTCCGCTGCTAGTCTTGGAGCGCATTGGTTAGCTTTTGCGATAAATTTATGCTGCTGAAGGAATATAAAAATTGAGTATACACGTTCAAAGAAACGAAACCATGCAATCAGTTGGGCCTCTCGTAAGAAAATTAAATGTTTCGATTGTGAGTGGTAGAATATAGAGGATGTTCCTTCGATTAAAAAAAACAAATAAACAAAAACTGAGTTAGGCGCGGTACTCATTTAATTTTAGAACGCAATTTCAATTCGAACTAATTTCGAATTAACGTTCCTCAAAATGGAACGAGGACGTTCCAACGTTTCTTTTTGGAAATAGGAACGAGGACATTTCAACGTTCCTCAAACAAAGGACGAATTCCTTGGAGCGAGACGTTCCTTTGCCGTTCCTACCCAACACTGCTTACTGGCCACACATTGTACAGTACAGTGTAATTGCGATAACAATAAAGAAGTTTGATGGCTCCTTAACATTTTTTTGTGGGAAAATTAACCCTTCGTTTTGCTTATGCAATATGTGAAGGGCACACGTTCACCAGTACCCCAGGATAACGAATAATCGAAAGCCTGCGCCGGGAATCGAACCCGGGATCACTCGCTCAGTAGACTGTTTTCATTCATCCGAAACGACAACTAATATGGCATCTGACAAATCTAAAAATGCTTGTCGCGATATTTTCCGACCCGGTCCAACGTTACACCCCGACGCCAATTTAAACGACAGATTTCGGTCTTCCCCCATCACCACCACCACCGTGTGCGTTAAGATTCCGCTTTATCGTTCCAGGCGTGGTCCTCATTAAACAAAAGGAGACAGGGATGGTGAAGGGGATAGGGGATTTGGGAGGTGGGATAATCGTGGTGAAGGCGCCATTTTGAGCATCATCTGAGGTAACAATAGACTATGGTGTAGGCAACCAACTCGCGTGCGCCCGCTAATAGACATACACGCGCTCTCGCGGATAGATATTGCGCCCATCCCTGTTTTCCTACAAGAGCCACACCTGAACTTGGCCGGTGAGTTTTCTCTCTTTTCTTGTTTTTTTTTTCTTCCTTCAGCGCGAGCGTATAGCGCGCGTGCGGACCAAATTTGACGCAGTTTCGTCGCATTTAGCGCAGGTTAGGTATCCAATAATGGACCTCGTAAAAAAAAGAACAAGCGCCGGCGTTCGTTATTTACTGCGGGTTACACGTGGTCGGCCAACCTGGCTATATTTTCGGTGCCGAAGGGCCGCACAGTTCAGACAATTTTTACCATTATTTATTGACATTCAATGATCGTTATCACTCTAGTGAATGTCACAACATGGGATTCTTTACCCGTCTAATCGATTTAGCAGTTGTGGAGGGGCACATTTATACCAGTACCTCCGGATCGAATAACGAAAGCTCGAGCCGGGAATCGAACCCGAGATCGCCGCACACTTGGCGGATGGTCTACAACTGAACTACGGCGACCGTACTTTGTTATTGCATTATTTTTGTTATTATATTATTTTAAAATTACAGTATACCATTTTATTTACTCGCACATTATAAATTACAATGCGTACCCCCAAGCAACCCGGGGATGGGGGCAATGGTAGGTTAAAATGATGATTAAATAAATGTCAAGGACACAGATAACTTACAACCCCTTTTCCCAGGGTGCGAGACACCTGTTAATTTGGCTTCTGACCAAGGTATCTTTAACATGTACATGACAACATACAGGCACAGGTCCCACTGGTTTACTTCCGGATCTCTGGACTGGGGAATATAATTTCTCCAGTATTTTGAACCTATTTTAACTGCTGCATATTTTATAACCAAATGTATTTTGCCCGTTGAGAAAAATTATGAGTGACTGCGTATTCTGCCAAGAGATGTGAATATTTTTGTCTTGCGCTTCATGGCGGTCGCGACGAAATGTGCATGCAATTTATTTTCTTTTTTGCTCCGCTCCCCCTATTCACTAACTTAATTTGTGTCCGCAGCTATTCATTTCTTTTCATTTGCTCGCAAGTGTGTCAATTGGACTCCCCGACCAACTCAAGGACGGGCCACGCATACAAGCAATTTGTATTTAGTCTTAAGATGCGATTGTCGTAAATTATATGTGTAAGCCTTCACAGTTGTGAATAAAATTTTGAATTGAAATGGGGCGTTGCTTCTAACCTCGCGTAGATGGCGCAGTGATAGCTACGTACATTTCTTCATGTACATGTACAGTGATCTTTGTTTGAATGGTCGGATTTTATTGCAAATTGCAATGTTTTTTAAGACTTATTTTTCTGGGCGAGTAAAATATTGTGTTGGCACTTACTGCAATATGAATTGATTTTTTTTTTTTTTAATTAAGAGACAAGCCCTTTATGCAATCAAATACGACCAAATTTCGCACAATGAGGCTGAATCAAAAAAAAAAAAAAAAAAAAAAAAAATATATTCAGAGATAACACATTGTAGAGTCAGATGATTAGACTGGTACATTAATGAAATGTTAGTCTTTGATGTAATCAAATGAGCAAAGAAACAAAACGTTCTGGTTCGGCGATTTATCTTGTGTGCGAATCGTGATTAATTTTGTTTCTATGCTGACAATCTTGATTAGATTCAGATAAATTTTAAAAATCTCTTACGGGATTTCAAAGTAAAATATTCCATTTACTTCTCGAGTCACTAATAATGAAAAACAATGTGTTATATTTAGGCATACGGGGCCTGATATTTAAGTAGGATATGATTTATTCAGTACCATAGACATTACGATAGCAAAAGCAAGAGTGGATAGATTCGTAAAAATCCGGCCCCTTTAAATGACTAGTTTCGCGTCTCTGGTTGAAAATAAAGAAGGACTTGCTTGCGACCCATTTTGTCTGTCTCTGACGCATAAGGGAATTATTGTTGGGATTTTTTTCTTCTTTTTAGTATTATGATCTTAGCTGTTGTCTACCAGACATAAAAGCCGGGAAAGACGCTTTATTTTATTATTATTTCTTGGTGTGTATTTCTTGAGGATAATATATATCTAACGCCTAGACTATAGAATGTCAAAATGGCTGTATCCTAAGAGAAGGAATCCGTCTTCTTAGTCCGTGCCTGCACCAGTTTTGGCACCAATAAAACCAGCTTGTCACTTACTTGAACCCGGGAACTTCTCCGCAAGGCACTGATATCAGCTTTGCGTGATTGCCCACATGTAGGGGTTGATATTTTTGTGGTGAAAAGATATTACTCACATTGTTTTCAAACAACTTTTTGGTAATTCATCATTGGTAAATTTAGTATTTCCGTAATTACCATGGATTTTTTTTAAACTACGGATGTATTATTATTAATAATATTTAAAATAAAAAAACCCGAATTATTTAATTATTTATAAATAATTGGTGATTCGAGGTTCGGGTGCTGCGCACGCATTTCATTTTTCTTCCTTATAGGTGTTGCATTTTTTTTAAATATCGGGTGCTGCTCACTTATGTTTCTTGCCTGTAGGTCATGCCTCTTTTTAAAAAATTGGGTGCTGTTCACGTTCTTCCTACGTAAGGGAATACATATGGCAAGTGCCATTTGAACTAAAAAAACGTGAGGAAAAATTTTGATTTTGATCAGGGAATGTCAGGGAAAATCTCGAGTTTGGTCAGGAGAAGTCAGTGAAATTGATTTTCGTTTTCAGTATGAACCCTGGTTTAGCAAAAATCGTCGATAAGCAATGTTTCCGAACACGGGATGCCTTTGGCTTTCACCTTTTGAGAAATCTCGGTGTGTATCTTGTCTTTTTTCAGTTTAAAGGGGCCTATCTTATATCTTTTATTATTGAGCGAAAAAAAATGCATTTTACTGTCTGTTGCTTTTAGAAGCACAGCTGGCAATTTGTAGTTTGTGCGCATTTACTGTGACCGTTAGTTTGGCAGCAGATTTTCCCCTTTTTTGTCTTAGAGCAAACGCGGATTCTATGGACAGACGCATTTTCTCCCAGATCTGCCGTAGAGAGAGCGCTCTCTCGGAATGTAGGGCGGCTGCACTGTAATGCCCGGTTGGCCTACTGCCCGCCGAAAGCATCTCAATCTGTACGGGAACGCGTCAGCGCGTTTCGCCATCCTCCCGCTAGGTGGCAGGGCGATGCGCCGGCAGCTGAGGGAAATGAGTCAGAGTAGTAGTAGAGTGGCGGCGCTTGGGGCCAGCGTCAGTGCTTCCGTATCGGGCAGCAGCTATATTTTGCTGTGGATGTAGGCGTACATGGCGGCTCGTGTAAAATGAGTTTGCGGCTAATTGCAGAGATCGAAATAAAGCCATCGTGTTGTTCCTACACTATTGTATAAATTGTACCTGTTAAACTCTAGCTACGTGAATATAACTGGAGTTTCGCTCCAAATTTTTCTGCGTGAGTCTGAAAATGAAAATCTATGTCGGCCATTACAATTTCAATGATTTCTGTTATCTATCACTCTGCATATCTTTGTTTGATTACCGTTGCCTAATGCTTCTCGCAAACCAGTAGAATTAAAGTTTTAATTTATATAGATTTAAACAAAAATGAAAAAGTTAAATTAACTATTATGTATTTTTTCCTGTTATTTAATAAAATTAATGTAATTCTCAAATTTGGCATGATTTGAAGTATTGTCGGTAAAAGAATATTTAACGGAAAATATCGGTAGACTTCCAGCGGCTAAGGTACTCCTGAGAAATGAATTCGTGGGTATCATTGTTAAATCGTTTTCGTTCACACTGAGAAGTGTCATATGGATGGAATGTGGCTGCGTTCAGACTTTATTCTGGTCTCCACATTTGACCCGCGTGTTACGTGATCCCGAAAACGTAACCAGAACAAATTCTATTCTTATTAAAAATTCGGTGTGAACGACGGAGTTTTTAAACGCAAACTCTGTGAGAGTTTCACGGTTCACCCCCCGGTTCGCTCCTCTTTGGCTGAGTTGGTGTGATCTCGTTTTTGTAGTAGAGTGCGCGGGTGTCAAATTTTTTAGACCCCGCCGACGTAGAGTGTGCGTGCGTCAGTGAGTTTTACAATCTAATCCCTGTGTGTACTTGGAGTGAACTTCGCGTTTGTGTGAACTGTGAATCACAAGTCCCTGTCCTTCCTTCCAAAGCCAGAACGGAAATCGCATTTGGGGCGCTATGGCCGACTGTTGCTGATTTCATGTGTATGTGCAGCGCTCGGGCGATTTGAGAGATAAAACTCCCGAGACTCTTCCCTTGGCAACCCTGCCTGGATAGACGGCAACCATGGAAACCGAAACTGATACGGATTTCGAGGTAAAGAATAACTAAAACGAACGTATAATTACATTGGGGGAGCGATTTTTTTCGTAGTTGACGTGGGGTTTCTGAAAGTCATTCAGGATTGTGGGGTGCGTCAAATTTGTGACATTGATGGCGAAGGGGGTAACGCGTTTACCGCTTCGAAGGTTATTTTTAGTCTTCCTGCTGGAGGCGAGCGATTGATAGACGCAGCCGCATCTCGATGCGAGTTGAAATTTCAGGCGGTGGGCGCTGAAATGTATTTTTTTTATGCGGGGTGCCCTGCATGGGCCTCCCAAATCGTTATTTTTCGAAGGCCTTGGGTTTTTCTCTGGTGGCTCGGTGTAAATTACAATATGAATCGCATTTGCGTTGTTCGGTGAAGTTTGTTTCGTGTTCTGGTCGGTTAATTTTGTCGGTGAATTTGTAGTTTTGTGCGGACTGCAAAGCGGCTTCCGCGAAGGCGTTGTGGTAGGCAAAATAAAAGCACTCTGTATTATACTCCGCTACAAATTACCGGTACTCATGGCGGAAGTTCTTAATGTATCGGAAGGGTTAATGCGATTTTCATAAGAACAGTGGCTCCTCACAGACCGCAGTATTGTACGTTTTGGGGAAAAAATAATCCAGCGCTGCTCCTGGATCTGGGTTTTCTTGACTTGAACGACGAGAGGAAAGTAAATAGTTGCAGAGACATGTTTTATTCTTTAAATTGAGACCCATAAGTGTGCATTCATTTAAATAAACTTAATATTTGTTGCCACCATGCAACAGTTTGATTCCGAAATTTGCTGAACTGGTCTGGCTGGACAATTCTTACAAGATTTGATGGAATCTGT
Source organism: Melogona broelemanni (assembly GCA_033995665.1). Lineage (NCBI taxonomy): Eukaryota > Metazoa > Arthropoda > Diplopoda > Chordeumatida > Chordeumatidae > Melogona > Melogona broelemanni. The sequence continues at coordinate 5,878 of JAUJYS010000812.1, read as the reverse complement.
GGATTGCTCTGGATGACTGCGTTGTATTACCCCTGCAAACAAATGGAGTTTGCTCTGGTGAAAATAGTCATGTTATCAATTGCCGTTACTTCCTGGAATCAAAATGCCGTTTGTTATATCCACTTACTTCACCACGCGAAAGATCTTTGGTCGGTACAGTGCAGCTCATGTTTTCGCTTTCGCGAGCAAAATTCGCATTCCGCATCAGTGGTGATCGATCTGGAGATGTATTTACGCTCCCTCCTCGCACGACTTACACAAATTAATAAACAAAAATCGAAGTTCATGTCTTTGCCACATTATTGACCTATTTCAAAACAAATTAGGATTAGGAAGTCTATGTAGCTTTCGTCAAAAGTGTAAAGTTCACGACGGCCATTTTGGATGAATAGAAAAATGCTCGAAACTGAGACTCGTTCGTTGAAAGGAAATAGTCTCGTGTTAGAAAAAAAACAACACATTAAACTATGATTACAGTGCATTGTATCTTGATGCTTGTAACTGAACACGTAAGACTGGGCGCGTTAAGTTCGCCCATTTAACGTATGGCCGAAAGTCACCAATGACTTGTAATTTTAAAAATTCATTGCTTTAAACATTTTTGAATATATTGAAAGGTATTGATGCTTTAACAAAGTTTTTCGTTCCGTTATCAAAGCTTTAAAAAATTGTACCAGTATCTTGAAAAAAAAAGGTTATGGTTGATTCATCCCAGGATTCTTCAAGTTGGTCAATTGAATTGTTAAAACACATTTATTAAAATAATAAAATGTTTACCAATTTCTTGGGGGGGGAGGTTATTGTAGGATTATCCCAAGATACTTTTTTTATTTTTTATAAATCACTGTAGTGCCTAGTGCACTACAGGATTACTGCACCCTCATGTCTCTGGAGATGTGCGAGGGGCAGGAAAGGGAAGGGACAGGGAATGGCAGCTGGAATAGCCAGGCTGCAGGATTCACCCCTAAGCTCTGGACTTCCTATGGAAGCTCAGGGGTGACGCCAGTACCCCAAGTTAACAAATAAACGAAAGCCTGCACCGGGAATCGAACCCGGGTTTTTGTAAGACAGTTAACACGATGACTGCAAACACAGTGGCAGAGGAGAAAGTAGAAGTGGCTGATTTTGATATTATTTTACGAACGGTCCTCACTAGAGTGGGCAAACACAAGTGAAAGTGCGTGTGTGTGTTTGAGTAGCGAGAGCGCCTGGCTTTGATGTGGTCGTAGACCAAATTTTCTTGGTGGCACTGCGGAAAATTTTTCAAAGGCACCTTGGCATTATGTGCATGCTTCTCTCTTCTAGTTGGGGGTAAAATGGGCTCGGGATATGGTGTACAAGTTGCGATGGCGTTTATTCAGAGAGCCGCATTGCTGCTGCTGCTGCTGTCTTGCGTTGCTACTGCTGCACGACGTTGTTTGGCAATGGGTGAAATGAAATGAATGTCATGTTGGACGGAAGAGGCTTTTAGTGGGGCGAGGGAAATGCTGGTGGGGGGAGGGGAAACATTCGTAAAATAGGGCATCATGCAAAATGAGTTTGTACAGAGGGTTGTTTCTCGTCCTCGGGAACTTTTTTGATTAGTTGTGTCAATTCAGCACGTGCTCTTCACGTGTTTCCAAACACACATTTAAACTTTCTGAGTTAAGATTTTTTATCGAAATTTTAATACCAAGTGATATCCAAGAATGTGAAGCAACCCTCCGTGTGAACCAAGAAGACTTAAATTTTCGCGAATTTTACGAATTCTTCGGGCGAGAAAAATTCGTACCTTTCTTCGGAGTGGTAAGTTAAAGCCGTCACCCGTGCCTGTACGTTGTCAGGCGCACGTTAAATATCCTCAATGATTCAGTTCTGCAGTGGCGTCATAGCCCGTTAAATTTCCGGATGTTGTTCGTATGGGCTCTGTTTTGGGAGTCTCTTGGGAGTGTTACGCGAGACAGCTAGGAATTGAGTTTCCTCGGAAGTGCTTTGGTGACTAGCAGCGTTTCCCTACGTGCAATTCGATACAACTGTTGTCGCTTTTAATTTTTGCTATTGTGCAATGCGTGTACGTAAAAGTACCCGCCACTAATTACAGGGTGCTCGGAAGATGAATGGAGTCCTATTCGTTAACTTTTGAAAGATATGTAACGTTAATTTAGAGTTCTTTGGAAAAGTTTGCATACATGTAGTCTTTGAACGGCAATTCTCAATTATCTTCGGTTTCCAGACGGGCAAACAGTAAGCCAGACGGCAAAAAAGTAAATTTGGATCGATACGGTTTCAACTTTTGGAAATTTCGAAACTGGAATTTGTTTAATATTGTAAAACTGTCATTAGCGCTGAATTGGTGTTCATCTGCTGTTTCTCTAAATTTCACCGATGTTTAATACGACCCTGTTTCTGGTGAAAGCTCCCACGGCATAATCGAACCTGACAGTCGGTCACTTTTTGCACTACATTTAGTTGTCTATGCTAGTCATTGTCTCGCGTGTATAAAGATGGATCCACGCTATGCAGTGTCGTTCGGATGGCGACGAGGCTGGATCCCCCCTGTACAAGATTGTCGCAGAGTTCCGGACCGCCTTTTTATTGTACTGCGGCGTTTCCGCCAATGTTTTTATTTCATTTAGTTCGGTTTTTGTTTTCCATGTTCGCATTCTGGTTTTTTTTTTCCGACGCCGCCACTAGGAAGCTAGATTAGACCGGGCGTGTTGCACGTGTAATGGTTGCTGCTGGTCCCCAAGAACGGCAAGCGACGCTGGCGCCACTGGTGGCCAATGGGCGTTTATCATTGAAATCCGTCTGTAAGAGCGTGTGCGGTTGGGATTTTTTTTTATAGAACAGCTGTAGGCCCAGCGTGACGATTATTTTTCGCTGCGCATCTTGCTTGATAAATGTCTTTCGACGATTGTGACCGGATTAGTTTTAATTGGCTTATCCGCGCTCGCCATCGTTATTTATTGAGTTATTACGAGTTTCGCCAAGTTGAATTTGGGTTGGCGGCGCTGTTTGGGGGTCACGTGTTATATGTATGTGGAGCTGCCTTTGTATCGGTATTGTGTTCAGAGAAAAAGTAATTGGCGACGACGGAAAAAAAAACTGCAATGACATCCTCTCGCTTACATTTGTATTTTTAATTTGATGGTTTATGGTGGTTCTTAAAATGTGACATGGTCCGCGTGGGGGCGTTAGTGTTGCCAGCCCTAATGATTACTGTTAAGGAGGCTTGCCAACGTATTCGTCTAAGCCTATCCCCCACCAGGGGGCGACCTAATAATTTGGCCTAGGCTTCCGACCGAATTTTGCCCTGGGCTTCTGACCGAATTTCTCTCGCCAGAAAAATTCCGCAGATGCCGGTCGAGAATTGAACCTACGTATTGAACCCACGTCTCTGGCATAGAAGTTGAGAAACCACTTTAAAAAATTAAGTGATTTAGGACGTCTTTATGAATCAAAACGAGAGGGACTGTACGCTGGCGCTTTACCGGACCCCGTCCCTCTCGTTTTGAGAGACCACTGTCCAATTCTTTCAGCGTTCCTTTGCTGGCAAATCTAAAGCTTCTGTCATTCTCGGTAAGACTCAGGTGCACTTTGCAGACATTAAGAATGTGTTTGTTTCCGTTTGGCACAGCGTTTTTTTTCCTAATGAGTACTGCGCACTTCTGTGAGCACTTTGATTAGGTTTAATGAACGCTGTAATGACAACTTCAGCTAATTTTTCTTTCGGTATTTTTGTTGGCAACCCTTCTTAGAGATCTAGTCACAATTTTGTGCTCCATCTATCTGCAAAGATGTTGAAGATACACTTGTTCACATATTGCGTTTGAAGAGTTGTTCAGGGCAGTGGTGTGCATGGCAATCTCTCGAAATTCTCGTAGTGTCTGCGCCGCCCCACATATTCGCGACATATCGTCACTGTTGTCAAACGTCTGTGCCCCCGTGTCGTCAAAAGAAGAGGGAGGCGTCCTCTCCATCCCCCTTCTTCTTCTCCCATCGTCGTGGTGGTGCTCACATTTCCCCAGGATAAATTCCCCGGGATAAATTGGGAGGGAGGGGGAAAACGTATAGTGAGAGGGATTGTCTTCGGAACGAAAAGGGGTCTGTCCAACATTGTTACGGATCTTTGTCAGTTGTCAGAGCTGGAAACGGCTCATTTTGAAAAAGGGAACGAACCCAACACTGGCTATACTGGCTCCTTCATCCCTTTCGCTCCAGGTGGCGCTATGAACGTTTAATTTCGGGTGGCAATTTTTGACTTCAGTAGTCGTTTTTTGTTGAAATGGATTTTTTATTTCATGCCAATCACTTTTTCGACACCTGTCGAAATCTCGATACAGTCACACAATCAGTTTTTAAATCGTATACCTAGATCCCTGAATGAGTTACGCCTTAACATTATGACCCAATCAAAATTATTATCACTTTATTTGAGATTTGGAAAGGCAATTTTGGTTTATTCATGAGATAATCTTGATATTTTTCTGATGTGCAGCAATAACGTGTCTGTTTCTATTGAAGAAGTCAAGTTTGGAGTCCATTAATTTGTGGATAATATTTTTAAACTGACTTTCAATTATTTTTCCAAAGAAATTGTGCCATGCTTAAAGCTGAAATTCTTCGAATCGAGGTGATATTGAACAGTCCTATCGAAATATCTGCTGAAACTCCCAAGCAACAGCGAACATAAAATTTGGACTTCGCGCCCTCTTGTGTTTTCCCTTCTCTATTCCCATCGTTTGTGTACTCTCGCATGTCTTTTGCTTCCTCTCTCGCCCTATTTGTGGTCACGTGACTTAGATTTCGATTTCTCCCCCCCCCTCACTTCTTCAGCTGACATACGGGGGCTGTTCGCCAATTAAACGCAACCGTAAACTAAATTTTTGCTGTTAGAGTTAAGTAGATCGAGGGTCACGAAAGTCAAACTCTTGCCATTTCAAAAAAGGTATTTTTTGTATAATGTTTATTTTGTGAACGACCAAATTAATTGTCGTCTGCCACATCTAATTTACTACTTCTCCACTACCACAACGCCACCGGCACCTCTAATCGACTATGTTATTAAATGATCATAAAGTGCAACAGAGTAGGTAAAATAATCCTCTGACGTTTTCGAGTGAATATAGGGCACGATTTCGGCAGCACCGACTTATCCCAACTAAAATTAGTATCACCGTAACGCACGTATGGTCAGCTCAATTGCAATTAAAAGCCAAGTCGCATTTTAAGATCACTTTAATGCTGTTAATGCGATTGGGGTTTCCGCCACACTGTGTGTCTTGGTAAATATTTCCCGCGTCATTACCCAGCTCATCCAAAATGCGCCATCGTGACCTTTCTGACTCTTATCCCCCCCCCCCCCCCACCTTCCATTGACGACAACGTTGGCGTTGTGATAGCGCATAATCCGCGGCGTCGTTTCGATAAAACCGCATCGTTGTTTTTAATCCCTGCACCACCTCGCTGTGATCCTTTTTTCCCCTACAGTTTATTTTCGGCTTCACTTTTTGCGCGCGGAGATTCGGTCGCATATTTCGGTTGTCGCTGTTGGGTTCGTTCATACTTAACGTAGATCGTTCATAGTTGACGTAGATCGTTCATAGTTGACGTAGATCGTTCATAGTTAACGGATAATGTTTGACATTTTCAGTATGTCTAGTGTGACAAGGGAAAAGATTTGGTGGTGTGTGTGGGAGAAGGTTGACTGATTTGCGAGATCTGAGTAAACATGACAGGTGATCACAGACTTTTGAGTTCCTATTTTGTAGATGTTTCTGCGATGTTTATAACTAAATAGCTGCATTCATGCATTAAAAAAATTGGGCTAAGTTACACGTTCAAGACATGAGCGACCTGAAAATACGGTGTCGAGTGGGGTGCGTAGCGAAACTGACTT
>JAUJYS010000811.1:0-20304 GCA_033995665.1 Melogona broelemanni | reverse complement strand
ACGAAAGCCTGCGCCGGGAATCGAACCCGGGACCACCCGCTTAGTAGACTGTAACCATATCCACTGAGCCACGGGGGTAATTGTCGCACCGAGGCATTGTGCTTGAAAATGTGGGATTGGAATTTTTGGCAGTTCCTAATAACCAATTTAAAAAAATCCGAGTCGGGAATCGAACCAGAAATCGCCGCGCACACGAAGAGAATGCTTTACCACTGCGCTACGACGACCGTACTGAGATGCTGAACGTGTCTGTGTACTTGATCAACGCTCTTGTTAACGCTAGATCAGCAAAGCACTCAAAATGTAGTTGGACGCGAGACTAGAAAGGCAGTATAAAAAGTACCTGTATATAAAAAACTTCGAATTTTTTGTGGGGGTATGCCGAATTTTTTACGGTATGCAACCTGAAATTCTTAAGCAAAACTCAGAAGAGGATAAAAAAGGACAAGCAAGCATTGATTGCAACGACAGCATATTATGTCGAGGTTAGTGGATTTTAGACGTAGTCATACATGCCTTATTGAGACCCCTCGTCATTAATAAAATGACAAAATACAGAATATATTATTTCTTTGGTTCGATGCGCTTGTATCATAGGTGAAAAAATGCAAGTACACATGTGTGTATATTGAAATTGTTAGTTGGCTTTCGTTACAGTCGCTAACTATAGTCTCGTAGCAAATCAAATCGAACATCGAAATCAGATCGATTAAAAAACACTTTTAACAATCAATGATGAATTTCATAATTTTCTCAGCGAATGCGAAACGAAAATTACAAGAATGGAGAAGCTCTTTTAGCCAGCTTGGAGAAGCTTTTTTTAGCCAGCTGATTTGAAAAGTGGTAATTTTCTGACGAATTGTGAATTGTCGTTGTTGATCGTAGTCGGCGCATTAAGAGAACAGCTATGCGGAAAAATACGCATACACTTGTATTCAATACATGTTCTTAAAGGAACGCTTGGCGAGACAAACGGGGCTGACAAAGTGAGCACCACTTTTTACATGTTCAGTTTCACTACGACCACTTAGGTAAATCCAGGATCTTATGAGTAGCGTGACTCGCGAGTGAAGGGAAAGGTGGAGGGGGGGCGTATACGTACAATGCCAACCAAATCTCATTCGTTTCATTATTAATCAAAGGCAACGCGAAACTCCCGACTGATCTCGAAAATTTCTTTCTTCATTATAGCGAAAAAGGGCCCTGGATCTACGAGATCCACTTATTCCCGCATCGCATTACAAATCGAATAGCGAAACCGAGCGTCTCCATCCATGCATACGGGAGAAGTTTAGCGGTGGCATGCGCCCAAATCATCCTTCATAGACATTCGCGCAGCGTCGATAGTGGCGCCACCACTCGCACAATTGCACATTTCCTAAGCAACACGGAAATTGGAATTTATAAAACTTCAAAAAGTCATTCATACTGTAATTCATTTCATTTGTGGTTGCGCTGAGATAATTTTTCAAGATGTTGCCGTTTCCATTTCTCTCTGGTCGAGAAATAACAACTCTACTTAGCTAACAGTTATCTCAAGCGCTACCATTTTGCCGCACTTTCGACAGACATGGCGCCTTCCAATTTTTTCAAAAATTCAAATTTTTTTTCAAAAAATCAATAAAATTTCAAAAATTCAAATAATTAATTTTTTTCAATTATTTAGCATTTAAGGAGAAATAAGTAAATTAACGGAAAAATAAGGAATTTGAAGGGAAACAAAGTAACTTTACGGGGGAAAAATAACTTAAAAGGGAAAAAATCTTACTTAGAACACAATAGGAGAGTTATAAAAACAATCTTAATACAAAAAATAAACGAAAATCTATGATTAAACGGCAATTTAAAAGTATTATTTTTAAGTATGCAGGTACTAGATTGGATGACAAACTCACACATTTTTATGATTGGAACGAAATTTCTTTATTTTTAAAAACCAACTAACCAGACCATTTTTGGTAAACGAACACGACCTTAAACAGTTTATAGCCCAAAAAGTCAATTCCTTTGTGTTCAAAACTTCAGTCTCTAATGACGACATAATCGTTAAATAAACGTATATCGATGAGCGGCATTTAAAACGACGGAATCATCATCATCGTGCCAAATGGGGCGAGTGAAGTGAGTCCGCCTTCGGTCACGTGACACCACTGAGTGTCACTTCCGGAATACAATTTCACAGAATTAAGGCAGTCGAACAGACATGCGCATCAAATTACGCAATCCTAATGAAATTCCAAACCTTCCAGTTTCGCAGACTTCTCAGGCCATCATCAGCAATAGAAGGTCCTCGGACTGTGATGGGCACAAAAAAAAACGCAGGAACAGTAGGTGGAGATTGTTCGTAAATCACATTGTTGTAAAGGCAGGAACAATCCGTAAATCTGTTATCCGGAAACATCCATGAAACGTTTATAAAACACTTTTGAGAATTTAATAACGCACATATTTTTTAAGATGGATTTTTTAAAGACGAACACAATGTAAAATACAAAATTTTTATTAGGTATTTATTATTGGATTGCACGCACCATTTACCGTACCTACGTTATTGGCTATTTAAATATAATAAGAGTTTTCTTTTTCAATATGCAGGATCTGCCGTTACTTTGCATTGATTGAAATATGTCGTAAATAAAGCCGAACAATACAAAATTGTTATTGGGATATTTAGTTTACGATTGGTCCGTATATATGAGTAAATTATTACCATCAAAGCATTGTTATTATTGGATATTCTTATCGTATAAGTATTCAAAAAAAGGCCAGGCCTGTTAATTAAATACGAACTATTCATTATGTAAAATACAAAATTGTTATTAGATATTTATTAATGGATTGCTCCGAGTATACTCCTATATGCACACATAATATACAGTACATGTACATAATTGGATATTTTTATCTTTTAAGTGGTTTCTCAAAATACCGAATATATTGCTGTCAAATTACATTTATCTGTTTAGTCCACGTCATGAAACTATTTTCCTAAAATTACAGTAGCTTCCCCTTTATGTGGGTCAACGCGTACACTCCTAAGACCATAAACTTAGGAGCTTGGGCGAATGGAAATGTCTGGGTTACTTAAACCTCACCGCGGGTTAAAATAATTTGCGGTTTAAGCACATTCTTTGTACGAAAATGGAGAGCCCTATTTCCGTCTCCTGTGTGCCCCTGAGGTCTCAGGAATTTACTTGGAAACTCATAAGTGGCCACCGTTTTTCGTCAAACAGCGATTCCGCTTGAAATAAAATTCAATATCAAACCGTTTTTCAATGTGACAGATGCACTCCATTTTTAGGTTAAGTGGTCTTCCATTTCAATATGTCCAATAGCTCACTCATGCTTTTCCAAGTAATTCGCTATGGATCTAGTGCGCAAGACATGGAAATTCTAACGTGTACTGTATGTAGCTACGTAGCTATTCAATAGAAATGGCCTATCGTATAGTATGTGTGCATATAAATCTCAATAAAAGAGCAACCTGGCACTTAGTTCACCGACACTGCGTTCTATTGTAAAGATGTCACTGACGTTAAATAATATGCAATTCAATAGCAGAAACAGACAAAGAACGCAGGCTTTGGCTGTCAGACAAGTGTATCGCAACGAACGCTATTCGAAACGCCTTTAGTATTTATTTCACCACCTGTTGCTGTTGGTAACTTGCACAGCAATGATAATTAATGTAGAGAGTGCCTATTCTTTTTTGGAGAACTTAGGAATACCTAGGTCCCTTTTCCTAGGAGGGAACTTTAGGAATAGTTTAGTTAGTTTCTTTTTTGGGGAACTGGAACGAAAGTTCCTTTCTGTGTACGTACAGGGTTCCTTTTGGCCATAACTTTAAATTTTCTACGAGTCAATTTTTCAAAATGTGTTTCCAGCGGAACAATTTTACAGCATCTAACAATAAGCGTGATGTGCTAACTCTTAATAGGATTTTTTTTTTAATCAAATTGTTCAAACAACGCCAAATGCCCCTCACCTCGCCAACGAAGAGACATTTGGTGAGGGGCACTGCTTAAGGATACTGCTTAAGTTGTGACAAAATAAGCTGTAGACAACAAATAATATCTAACCGATACAATTTTTCGTGTTTTCAGCAATGGAAATGTAATTTTATTCGAGCCGTTGCGCACACATGCTATGGGAAATTTTCATTCAGCACGCTTTAGATATTAAACACGGGTAAATGTTCGACCTAAACAAAATGGTCGAACATCTCCACTGTATGCGCAACAAGCATTATCGTTTATTTAAACACACTGGCATGATCATGGATTAAAAAGCGACGTGATACATCATCAGAACCTTTCCTTAAGCAATTTATTTTTCCTTCCATTTACCATAACACATGTGTACACACATACGAGTAGGCAACGAGTCTCACACCTCTTTAGCCCATTGCCGTTATTCGGTCTGATTCAAAACGGGGAAACACTATGCCTATACACAATTGGACGTTCGTCTCACGTATAATGAAGAAAATAGGAAACGAGCGTCTATTATTATTGACCGATCTAGTTGGTCCGACATAGTTCGGCAATTTCGTCACCGGTGACGTCAGGACCGCAGAAAAATCGATTAGTCCAATGACGCAAGCTCAGACGTCGAGTCCGCCGCTTTTCACAAATTGTAACAAAAGAAGTTCCACCTACATCATTCGCTACATTTAGAAAGTAAATGACGTACTCACGTAGAGGAAAGTTCGAAGTTAGAGAAATACCGTGAAAGATGGCAAGGGCCGAATTGAGTTAGACAAACAACAATCAAAATCGTTAACTTTGTTTCGACTTCTAATTGTTGTAGCACATATACAGGTGTCAATTTCATTCTCACTTACAAACTGCAAAGCGATATTGAAAAGTAATTTAGTTTTTGAAGGACTACTGGGCTATCTTGATTTTGGCATATATATTTTCTATTTTCAAATGCAGTGCAATCGTGCATCGTGCAATCGCGCTCTACAATCGGGCAAAATCAATGTTCGATACTGTAGAATAATCCAAAAATGCCATTAAACCTAGCTACAATTGTTTTTTTAAGACATTTTTGATGTTTCAAAAAATCAAAAACGGCCATAATGTCGGCCATCTTGCTGGACATTTTGACGAATCTGTTTCATGTTTCATCCACCTAGGTGGCACTACGAGTACTCAAAATAGACGCGCCGGTGCCTTTCCCATTAATATTAAACCATTTGTTTACCAATAAATAGAAATTTAGGAGCCGTTTGATTACAAAATTGATGATTAATGTGTATCCTCGACTATGAGGATGGAAATCGGCAACACTTTATTGAAATCGCCAACTTATTATATTTCGATAATATTTTTAACTTCATCGATTTCTGAAAGTGTTGGCGATTTCCATCCTCATGGTCAAGGATAAGGATACATCACATTTATTAACCAAAATAAAATTGGAACGAAATTATCCTAAGTGTGTCGAAGTTTTTATCTTGTCACCAGACCTGACAAGAGCAGAATGCTGACCATGGCCCACTTCCCAGAAACACACATGCGTCACGCATATACACAGCCATAGTAAATACGGGGATCACTCTTGGCCATCACCAATCAGCCCGTCGGTGACCGACCCAGCGTGTTCGAGCGAGGCAATACGCCAGCCTGATGTCATTTCACCTCCCTCCTCCAGGCTAGGCGAACAATATACATCCCGCCAATATAATTTCTTACATTCGAGGACAATTTTCGGCCTGTCAAACGTCAAATAGAATATAGGGTTGAGCCTTGCCGAGGGAGGTTGGCGTTGGCCAACATCTAACCTGATAAGCCGTCGCGCACCGAGAGGTCACCCGGCGCTTCTGACCAGTTCCATTACCACGGATGACGGTTTGTCCACAGCAGCTGTGTATCTTAATAGCCACTAATCAAATAGATAGCGCGAGATGATGGGAGTGGCGGGTGGGGTTGGGGGAGGTTAGCATCGCCAGCGTGACAACTAAATACATATTCCAGACGTCTGCGGCGATCAAATATTGATTTCCCGTTTCAATAGGTGACACCTTTTTCGCTGCCACCCTCTCCCTCACAGAATTCGTCCTCCTGAGATGGACAAAGGTTAACTGAATACAACCAAAAACGAATCAACAACTAATCCACGTACACTAGGACGAGCACCAAAACACAAACAGGTTTAAGCTTGTTCGTCGCTTAAATAAACTATGCATTCGTATGCTGCGATAACATCAATTCATTATAAGACATGCACGTCTCATCTAGCCTAGTTAGGATTGCAGACGACTGCGGAGTGGCGGTCCCGGGTTCGATTCCCGGCGCGGTCTCTCGTTTTTTCGATCACAAGGTACTGATAAAAATTTGTCTTTTATATACTTGCGATAGTGACACGAAGGATACAGAATCTCATGTAGTGTTATTCGCTACAATGATCAGGAATTAAAAAAGAAATACTGAACTTCTCTTATATAATCACATTAAGTACCATAAGCAACCACAGCAAGGTATAGTGGCATTTAAAATAAAACTTTATGCTAAAAAAATTCACAAACATCCTATACACATAATTTAAATAAAATAAAACAAAACTTGTAGTGTTGACTTGGGGTCACAAGAGGACAAAATATCGAATAAGTAAATTGAGACATTTGAAGTCGTCAAATGTCACTATGGGGAAAATGTTGTGCGCCAGAAGTCACAACGGCTTACTCAAACACAGTAGTTCTCAGTCATGCATTGAAGTCTGCGATCTGTTAGTGTCATTCTTCGTCGCAACATCTTTCGTCATATGGAATAAAAGGTTAATAAAATATCCATCCAAAACAATACGGGGTAATAATATTCGCATTCCCGTGTAGATGTGCGAAAGTATGGGCTCGCACTCCTACGTCTCCATAACATTCGCATGTAACGGTGACCAACTTTGGAAATTGAACAACAGCGTCAACAATTTTATGATCAAGGTTGTAACCATAGGACTCAGAATAGTGAAACACGATTAATGGGTTAATTAATGATGGATTCATGGAACTATCGGTTGCTGCTGTGCCACCCCAACATCCAATTGCCCTACTGACACAAATATCGCAACCGCAAAATGATGTTGTCACATTACCTATTTGAGACAATGTACGGCTAAAGACCAAGCGGAAGATCAGTCGTTTTCATTTTACTCTGAGTATCTAAACCTTCGCAAAGTACAACTACTATCACGCTGATTTTGTGATTTGATTAAAAATAGGATAAAATTGAAAGTTGATAAGCAAGTTGATTAATGTTTTTTTTTAATCACCGTAGTGCCTAGTGCACTACAGGATTACTGCACCCTCGTGTCTCTATGGAGATACGTGAGGGACAGGGAAGGGAAGGGGATTGGCAGCGGGAATATCCAAGCTGCAGGATCCACCCCTACGCTCTGGGCTCCCTAATGGAAGCTCAGGGGTGACTCCAGTACCACAGGATCGAATAAACGAAAGCCTGCGCAGGGAATCGAACCCAGGACCACCCGCTCAGTAGAATGTGACCATACCCACTGAGCCACTGGGGGCCGACGTTTACGTTTTGCGATTTTACGAGTAATGGGTAAAACTGAAGTAATTGGTACGAGTAACGAGTAACAAGATTGGTGTTTTTGAGTAAGTATTTTTTAATGGATCCGTTTGTCCTTTTTCGCGATTTTTGGCTTCAGGTAATAAACATGGCAGGATTTATTAACTGACAGAAAAGCTCAAATATTCTGGAAGTGTGCTCGTACTTTTCTCAACTCCAGCATTCTAAATTCGTTGGCTTCCTAGAGTGGCCACAGCATCGAATGAAACATAATTTAAAGATGCGTTTCCGTAAACATTGTATAGTACAAGCACTTAACAAACACGTACCACATTGAATACTTGTTGCTGCTATGGGTGTAGACATACACCTGTGCCCCGTATAAGATATGCTGCAAGGGAAAAACTGGTTTAGACAGGCTAACATCACGCGAGCCTCTTTTATCAATGGCAGAGTTTCTTAAACCTGGAGTCCGCTGACCTTTAGATGATGATAAAACATTTCTTTTATAATAACTTTTTTTTTAATTTGTCGCAAAATTTCTTTAAAAAATTAATTCCATTGATTATTTGTAGAGGGGATCAAAGGCTTTCGTTCTATACTTAATAGAGGCTTTAGATACAAAAATGTTAAAGAACCGCTGGTCTATGCAGACGTGCACCTAGGCATTACCAGTGCATCCGGGGCCCACGAGCAGGTGAACTGCGAAAGCGTTAATGCTGGCTATAACCATAAGCCGGGGGAGACGCGTTATTTGCACGATCGTATTTAAATTGAAAGTTGGAATAACAAACGAAATGCAATTCAGATGAAGGCAATGGGGAGGGGGAGTAGGGTCTAACGTGGCACGTGTTTTTATGAACCTGCGGCTATGTTGTACGCCACCAGACCATAATTTAGGACTTCTTCTAAAATGGGAGCCGCAACAGCGGTCGTAAAACGTGTTCAGCAATCACGATAACTAAACATGGCGAACAGGAAACAGGAACTGGGAGTAACGGAATTTGAAAACCGAAGATTTAAAGGGGGGGTGTATTGGAGGTGCTACCTAGCGAGAACCGGGCGCATGCCAAAGGAATGTGTAATATAAAATTGCATGAGTACGAAATGCCAACATAATTTTATTTATGTTGAAAAAAAAAAAATAGATTTTTTTTTAAAATAAAGTTTAAACTCTCATTCGCATAAATATTCATTTTTAATATTTAATACAACACACAAATCAACGTAAACAATTTAATCGACAAAAATAATCAGCTCAAAACAGGAAGATTATTTCTAAGAATACTAATACCAAGAAAATAAAATGAACCGTTAAACGCATTGCTTTCGATTTCCACTGTACATGTATAAGGTTTAATTTTTCGCCGACAAATAGGAAAATCTGATCCTGTATCTGATGGATTAAAAGTGTCTTGCTTATCGGACTTCTATTTAACTGATTTATTAGCCACTGGTTGTGAAGATGCTTTGCGGGTTAGCCTCGCTTTGGCGGAATATTTCAAGCAGAGTGGTATGCGGGTAAGCCAAACGTCGGGCGGAGCTTTTAGTCCCAAGTGTGTTGCGGAAAAAGCCCCTTTCAGGGTATTGCAATAGTATCTACACTGTATCTTCAGAAGCGGTTGTGGGTGTGTATGCGTTTCAGATTGCAGATATCGTTTTGGAATTGGGGAAAACGTGTGGGTTTAGTTTTTTAAAAAACTAAGGCGCAGTGAATAACATTCGCCAGAGCGGAAGTCCATTGTGCCGTGCGTCAATCACGTCACCACAGACGACAAGTGTAAGTCGATCCAATAGGACGTCGTCAATGGAGTTGGATTACAAGTGTTGAGTCCAAATTGAAACATGAAATCTCCTACACAAAAATAGATCGCGGTGGCGTTCATCTCCACAAAAAAAAAATAAGTTCTCAAGTATTTATATATAGGCCCTGCGAGAGTAGGTTTTAGAGGTTTCGGAATGGGGCACAGGTGTTCTAATTTCAGAGCTTATACTCGCGTCTACAAATCGGATAAGCTTACTCGACGGCCAACGCTCATTTATAGAGTCTGTAGTTGGTTGACTACACAAATTTCAAAAGTGTAGCATTAAAAAAAGCCATTCATTTTGATTTCACATGAACGGATTTTGGATGAACTTCATCAATAGAATGTTACATGTATTTTTATCCAGCACAGGATAACACGTTCCAATGAAAGCTGAAGTTACAAGCGTGTTCGGCTTTTAATCTTTAGGCTTTTAATAATTAACACATTCTTTTTGAAAAAAGAACTTTGTACATTTCCTGGTAATAAAAACAAATGATACATCCATCTGGACCCCTATCCAATACGAAATTAATTTACTAGCGTACATTACAATATAAAAAAGAACTAATTGTCGAAACTTGAAGCTTATTTAAAGGTCATAAGCAGCCATTTTCACGCATCCATTTTTAGGTGCATGAGCTAATTGATTCCGAATTAAATTAAAAATTGATACGTGTTCAAATAATGTAGTCTTCCAAATTGAGGTTTGCGAGCATCTTTGCAAATTAGTTATCTCTATTGGCTTTGCCCTAGCGGCAAAAGAAAATATTTTGTCGCTTTGTGGGTAATGACTATAGATGATAAATAGTGTACCAGTATAATGGTTCGACTGTAGCAGACATTATCGCCACCTGGTGAGCATAGAAACCGGTGAAGAGCCGCCCGCTCTCACAAGCGCTGTACAATCGAATTCTAGAATCATGTGAACTAATACGATTACCTATTATTTTTGTTATAGGATGGCGATGTACTGCCCGAAATTGTGGACGACAGCAATTACATCACCACGAGTAGGCCGATCGAAGGTATTTACTAGCGACGTTAATTATCAGGTGTTCCTAACCTTGGCCCGCGTATATTAAGATGATCCCTGTATGGTCCGTATGCTGGGTGTTAAGTGAACCGTATTTTCAAATGAACGTATTTTAAAATAGAAGTATTTTTAAATGAATGTGTTTTGAAGTGGAAGTATTTTAAAATTGAAAGCATTTTAAAATGGAAGTATTCTAAAATGGAATTACGAGCGTACTTAAAAATGGAAGTCTTTTAAAATGGAAATATTTTGCAATCAAAGTATTTTAAAATGGAGGTATTTTAAAATGGAAGTATTTTAAAATGGAGGTATTTTAAAATGGACGTATATTAAACAAATGTATTAAATAAATGTACGTAAATATATAACAAATGGAAGTATTTTAAAATGGAGGTATTTTAAAATAGAGATATTTTAAAATGGAGTTTTTTTAAAATAAAGATATTTTAAGATGGAATCATTTTAAAACAGGATCCATTGCTTTTCTCAGATTACCAAAGGGGTCCACGACCCCAGTAAGTACTGCTAACATCAACGATAGAATCATGTAACAATGTCTTATTCCGGAACATGGAAATCCAATCTCCACTTATTATCTATTAGCAACTTATTTTAGCACCCCACCCAAGCCTGTACTTAGTAATGGATGGCGTTTTCAATTTCTCATTGACGCAACAGTAAAGGAAAAAAAAACTCATTCACCAAGCTATGTATTATGCGCGAACCCGCAACTGACGTCATATTCGCAAAAGACCTTGTCCCTGGTATACCGCCACCTAAGACTTACATCGCGCGTGGGGAGCCATTAGTACAATTAGTCGTTTTAAGTGCTATGGTATTTCAGGCGACGCCACGCGATTGAGTTCGAACTCAACTGAACGCGTGGCAACGACCACCATGTTCTCGCGAATTCGCCTTATTTAAGGTTGAGCATAATATACAGGGTTGCTAAAAAAGAGACACACTACAAATGTCGCTAAATTTTCTATAATATTGTATCGATTAGTTTGATTTTTTGTATACAGCGACCTAGTATCATGTACTTTTGAATTCCGAAAGATAAATGGTGCTGCATTATGATTACGCTTCATTTTTGTCTGCTGAATAAGCAGAATGCGAAAATAGAGTAGTTCAAAATGGTGCTCAACACTAAATGATGTTTCGCTTTAAAAAAAAAATTGCGAAAAAGAAACAATTACGATGCTAAGCAGCTAGCTATTAAGTGGTTCCACTAAATAAAAATAGAGTAGTTCAAAATGGTGCTCAACACTAAATGATCTTTCGCTTTAAAAAAAAAATGCGAAAAAGAAACAATTACGATGCTAAGCAGCTAGCTATTAAGTGGTTCCACTAATAACAACGATCTGGTTGATGAAAATAGGCCACAATAACTTTTCTTCAAAACTAAACATTTGAACAAAAGCATTCACCTAATGATCAGCGAAGATTTGACATATGCTCCAACAAAAAAAATGTACATTTCAGCAGATGGCTGAAATTCCGCGTAAAATGAACCTTGACCAACACGTTATTGTCGCGTCAATCGGCAATGTGGCGCGTGCGACTTAGCGCGTGTGTGAATTTCAAAGGAAGTCATTTCGAAAATGAAATGACAAAGATGTTTGTATATTACTACTGTATTTGTAAAAAGAAATCAAACGAATCGATACATTATTATAGAAACTATAACGACATTTGTAGTGGGTCCCTTTGGACATTTAATGCTTAGGGAAACTGATGATGAAACCGCACGTAACACCGCCCATTTTTTATGGGGAAATTCTCCTCACTGTAGTGAATATTACAACAGGAGATTTTGTACCCCTCGTGTTGCAATATGAGAGAGACATGGAACATGAATCCATACATGTAGCACATGTAGTACATGCACATAGCATTATGTTCTCATCAAAGTTGGTAAGCTATTGATTATTTTTTTCCTTTTAGTTCTCAAATACACGTTAGCAAATCTTTTTCACACAAAAAATGTACTGTCGTTGCATTTACCGATATAAAAATACAGCCGATAAAATAAATGATCATGTGTACAGTAAGACAATTTGATTTGGATATGCATTTATAAGTGCCAAAAATTTTGAAAGCTTTCGCTTATAACAGTAGACGCTAATTGAGCTTCAAAATGATTAAAATATAATTGTGCGAGAAATTGAGATAAGCTACCACATTTATTTATGAGCCCGTTGCAATTGTGTGAAGACTTGTCAATGAAAACTTCCGTGTGCGCCGCCATAGTGAACAACGTGCCGATGAACTTAAAGTTCGCCCTATATCTCATTTCGTTAAAAATGATAATGCACGAGTTTCTTCAGAGGTCTCAGAGGGATGTTGAAATATTCACTTTAATGGTCCCGACAGGCTATAGAAAAACAACTGAAACGGACAATTGTAAAAGGTTTGTCTTTTATTTTTTGCTCCCCCACAACCACCTCCACCGTCTCGAATAGATTGTATATTTATGACGCTAGAGGAAGGCCAGTATGTGCTAACCTCGCAGGGGCTGTCCCAAACGTGCGGAGTCTACATTTCGACGGATGCGGATAAGCAAGTGCTGATAAGCTTCGACTATGTGGACGTGTCTTGCGAAGAGGACGGATTAATCAGCGTGAGTAAACTAATTCATTTTAAATGCATGCATTTTTTATAAAATGATTGCGTCGGTCGCGGCGGATTCGGTTATTGCGAAATCTAGAATAAAAAAATCAACCCCGAAATGTATCAAAACTTGTAATTTATTTGTGAATAGCGTTAATATGAAAATAAATATTATTCAATAATAGTACGAATATTTTCATTGATTTTTATCAATTTGTAATAGTGCTCTACCAGTGAAAGCTATTTCGTTGATGATACTTGTACAAACACTAATTTTTCCTAGCTAAGGTTTTTGACAAAGGTAGTGAATTTTAACGTGTACCCTGAGAATGTACAATCATGGATCCCACAGCTTTACTTCCATTCCGAAGGAAGGCGTGTATACGAATTTCTTTGACCCCAAAGTTCCGATTGACTCGATCGGGAATTGAACCCCGCCTATGGCGCCTATCAAGACCATAACGCCACATGGTACTTCACATATAAGATTGCCGATGTCGGGAGGCCAAAAAAAAACAAGTAACGTGATTTACAGAACAAGCCCAATTGTATTAGAAAGAATCTGTTTCGTAAATGTAGAAACATGTATAAATGGAATATAGAAATTCACATTTCGAAGAATGCACATTTTTAACCGCCTGCAAATTTCATGCAAATTGTGTGAGAGGCCCGACCGCATTAGTTCTAATAGACGAGCCACAGTTGGATCCGAAATAATGCAAAGGTCATTACATTAAATTGA
Organism: Melogona broelemanni; assembly: GCA_033995665.1. Taxonomy (NCBI): domain Eukaryota; kingdom Metazoa; phylum Arthropoda; class Diplopoda; order Chordeumatida; family Chordeumatidae; genus Melogona; species Melogona broelemanni. The sequence goes on along the minus strand of JAUJYS010000811.1, from coordinate 6,579 downwards.
CTTTCACAGCATGTACGCAGCACCACGCCAATGCACAGTTAAATTGAAACATTCACGCTGGGATAATGCGGTGCAATGGACGGGGAGGCAAAACCGACGACATGTCTGAGGTCGCTATCTGGTGATAATAACATACAACATGGTTGAAGTCATTTTGGAAAACTGAGTTCAGTCAACGAGTTTTGGGAGCATGCGAAGAGAACAAGAGAACGCATAAAGTGTTTGTAAATATGTATGAGTTAATATTAGTTTTGGCAATTTGACACTTCTTTGGATTCGTAGGTGAAGTAGCAGAAAGGACATTCCTTAATTTTGTATGCGTTATAATTAAGAGATTAATTAAAAAAATATATAATTATGATAATTTATAAATTTATACTTGCTTTATTTGAATTATTAGTGAAGCTTTGTGTGTCGTATTACAGCATTGTGAGTTGACAGGATGATAAATGATTGATGCAATTTTCATGTGGAATAGCCCAAGTTCAATATTGACTTTTTCAATGTTTGCGAATGTGCCAATATTGGCTGATTACAGAAAAAATTCACAACGACGATTTTTGAAATTTCTATAATTTCTAAATTTGCACAAGCGTGTTTCTGTTTCTGAATGTAATACGTCAGCGGGGATATGAAGCTTCAAATGCCGCAAACATGAACGTAAACGCTTCGTTAGCTTAATTGATTTTTTATATATTTGAATGTTAAGGATACTTTTTCTTCTTCCCTCCCCCTTATCGATAGTTTAAAATTGATTTTTACGCTGAAACGTTTTACTATTTTTTTTCTTGTTTTGATTTTTTACTTACGCTGAGATATTTTACAACTGTTTGCCGCCAAAATACTGAAGTCGCCGTTCTTCTGTCTTTTCAAAGAAACAAAATGAGGAAATTCTGATTGAATGAAGTAAATTAATAAAAATAGGTAATCAATATTTTTTCATTTACTGCTGCATCTGACACCTGGTGCATTTCGCACGACCATTGTTTTCCCAAGGAAAGCTCGCCTTCAACTTGAAGTACACACGTAGTCAACCTTCATTGGTGAACCTTTCACTCGCAGGAACACATAGGAAACGAATTAATGACCGAGAACGAGTCACAGGCGCTGTGGCAAGTAGAAGGAGGCGTGGGTGATGATGGGGAGGGGAGGGAACAACTACGGAAGAAACAAGGCAGCGGCAAACTCGATATATTAGGCCGCGGAAAAAAATCCCCGCCGAGAACTTGATCTAATAATGGTAACCTTCGCCGTTGTCCTTGTCGACGGTCACATAAAAAATGGTCGTCCGGAACATGGAGCACGTTGGTCCGCGGGGACCGTGCCCATCGTGAAAGTATACTCGTACATTGCGATATGATCTAGTGCGATCTATGGAAAATGCAAGATATCATTATTGAGGCCGGGGATAGCCAGCGGCGCGACAACTTTTATAATTGGTCACGAGAACAAATGTTCGGCGCTCGGTAATGCGCCAACGTCATTCAAAGAAGGTAGAAGGTCTAGAATGCAGGAATCCTTCTCTCCGTGTCTAAACTATAATTCAAGACGACCACATTTTGTCCGTCAGTCACATTCACCTCGCTTCTGGTGAAAGTAGTGTCTTTCATTGCTTTCGCATCGGGTGAAAGTAGCGATTTTTAGTTGGTATTTAAGAAGCACCGAAAGAGAGAGAGAATCGACGCCATACAAGATAAAAAAATTGTAATAAATTGAACCGTTGAAACAACGTCTCAAATTGAAAATAAGAAATGAAACACTCACACATTCTGCATAACAGACATCCGCTATTTTTAAATTCAACACAACGCGTTCATACAAGCAATCTCAAATACAACAATACATCATACAGACCAAGTAAAACTGTGCATAGAATAAATAAAATATCCAGAAACACTATATTTTCCTGTGATCCGCGCTTTAATACATTGCTTAAATGGATTCAAGAAATTGATTTCCACGTACGTGTACGCGAACGTAAGGAAAAAATAAATGAAACTAGTGTTGAAAGTCTGAAATTGAGGGTTGTCAATGCGGCAAAAGATGAGTATGATGTGTATTGTGCTCTTTCCGTATACGATCGCGCAAAAGCGGAAAGCCTTAAGAGGTTTTCTCAACGGTACTTACTTGACATCCCTCCCCCCCGTCTACCAATTGTTCACATTAGAAGGAAGTATCCTAACTCAGCGTTTTAATTAACAAAATATTTACATGTACTGTACATGGATTCGATATACCTTATTGGACAGTCTTTTCTTTAACGACGCAAATATATTTTCCAATGAGTTTATATATACTAGAAGGGTTTCAGGAGGATGCGAAGATATTCTAGACAGGTACAACTCCGCCCATGCACCTTCCCGCAAGCGGTGACTGTGAGTGACAACAAACGACCGTGCGGACTGACGGCTCGGAGCAAAACATCTGTCAAACGTGGCGCGAGTAATTGACACGTCTGACGCGAACTCAATAGGCATAACCCGTACGAAAAACCGAAAAGTGTGCGGCGAGCATTCAGTTTCATGAACTGGGCCATTGTTCTATTCATCGAGTCGAATTTGTCGATTTGTATAGACCGATGTAAATTTCCCCCTTTATCCTCAAGTGACCAATGGTATGGTATGTGTCAACATGTTTCGATATACACAATTATATAAGCTGCATAAGCTTAAATGAGTGTGATGCTCAACGACATATGGGGAATGCACACAGTTCTCAAAGTACTTCAAAAACATACTCCCAACGTAATTTAGAATATTTGTAATCTCAAAAGGCGTTCTGAATCAAATTAATTTTATATCTAATTTGGAAAACTAAGCTAATGCGATCGCCGTAGTTCAGCAATATAGCATCCGATTATTGGGCGGCGATCCCGGGCTCGATTCCCGGTTCGGGCTCTGGTTTATTACATAGGTCCCGGTGTACTGATGAAAATGTGCCTCTTCACAACTGCTCAAGCGGTTAGAGGAAGTACAAAATCTCTTCGCTTCAGTGATTGGCAACCATTGATTGACGAATAATATAAATAATTGCTATTAATTATTGTGATTTTTGATTATCTGAAATTGTCAAATACATTTTAAACAATTACGACATTTTCGTAAGGAGATTAATGCAAACTTGATTTTTCCAGAATTGTTCGAATTAAAGCTAGCTAAGGTCAGAGAAGACAGATTCTTTCCGAACCGGAACTACCGATTGATTATTTTCCTTCTTTTATACTCAGGACAGGTGAGATGACCGAATCGCAATTGACCGTAGGCCAAATTGTCTCGGACATCGACACACAATAGAATTAATTGAAATTGCCCATACCATCAATCCCACTGTTTGCTAAGACTTTCCTGCTTCCTTACTTCCAAGTTGATTAATTTTCAGTCATTGCTTTCGGCTCGGTCTTAAGGTCGTACGTAGTGGCTCTCAATTACCGGTAGAAAGAAAAAAGCGACTGTATTTTTTGGATGACGTCATAAGGGATTTAAAGCCATCCTATTCCACCACGTAGATAAACATGTCAACATGGCCTATACAGACAGCACAGTCTGGTATGATTTGGCGGCTATATGCGGAATCAGTTTTGAATTAAATGAATTAATGTAACCCAAATATGCTATCTACTTTATAGTAATTCATGCTCGTAAAAAAATCAAAATATGCATACGGTAAAATATTTTTTTAATTCTCTGGAGCAGCAAAGTGATGCGCCAAATGACGCATGGGCTGAAAAGATAATTTTGGTGATTTGCCCAGATGAATTTCCACGGCATGCGCGTCCGTAATAGGTGATTTAAGAGGTTTTGGCGTGGATACGTACCACTAGACGAATAATTGACATTATTTTTGCGGATTTTTCTATTTTTATAGGTCGTCGATGGCTGGGAGCTCGGTGGGAATTTCTTCCCGGGACACTACGACCATCCCAAACATTTGGAGCGTCGCTATCACGAATTCTGCGGCAACCGCAAACCCCTCAAGCACTACTTAGCGTCGCAGAATGTGGCCATGATTCAGTACCGAGTCCCCACGCAGGGAGAGGGCTTCCAGATTACGGTGCAGTTTGTCAAGAACTTATCGCGTGAGTAGAAGATAACCTTTTTTTCCTCTTCAATATTATGTAACCAAATGTAACCGAACGTTTCAAAATGTCACAAAAGCAATCGCCAAATGTCTCGCCTTATTCAGTTTTTTCACTCGATGACGCTACATCGAGTGAAAAAAACTGAATAAATATATAAAGATATAAACGATTGCAGACATGTCCCTCAATAATATAGTGAGAGATGCCAAAATTTATTTGATCAGACTTTATTTATTCGTCTTTATTTCGGCGCTGTATCGAACCACGTTCTTTTAAATACCTGGTATTTGTTTGTTTCATCGTGGACCATAGCAAAAAAAAAAAACATGTATGTGAACAACTGCAGGCAGGACGGACAATCGAAAATTTCGATATGCTTGATTTATATTTTCATTTTCGATATTTCTTGATGAGGGGCATGCCGACAATCGTTTCTGTCTTTTTTTTTTCTTCTATTTCATCGAGTGAGTATCACTGTTAATATTTTTTTCTCCATTGAGTTTGCTTAAGAGGTGAATTAAAACAATTTCATCGAGCCCTCGGCAGAAGGCAATAGGTGATCTTTAAAATAAGAATTAAATGGATAAACTCAACCAGATATCAACGTCACCTGGCGCGCAGAACAATCTGAATAACGCGTCTGCCAACGGAATGTATGCAATGCTTGGACGTCTACGGGCGGATGTCTAAAAAGAGTTACGGCGCAGACGCCTGTTAGCAGAAGTGCATTAACAATAAGATGGAAATATTACGCTCGTATTTCCTCTTTTTAGTCGTGCTTCAACGCAAGTTACCCATTCGCGAATAAAATATTCTCGGTTAGGCATTTTGAATAAAGACTGCATGCGCAGTGTTCAGTATTGATTGTCTGCCGTAAGAGATGTGCCGTCAATTTGGTTTCAAGTGACGGCTTACAAAAAGGAGATACGGACGCATCTTACGTCCTTTCATATTTTCGTTTAAGACATGCGAACAGGACGATCCTAGTGGCAATCATTTGTACTGGTATTTCATAACATATTTTATTTCCTAAGCGTCGCTTTTGTCATATGATTTTAATCGACTATTTTATTTCAAATATTGACAGCGCTCACGCTGAATGGAAAAATATTAACTCTTTAAAAGTGTGCGTTTTATTTATTTTTTTTTTTATTCCGGATCACTGTAGTGAATAGCACTACAGGAGGTTATTGTACCCCTCGTGTCGCTGTGGCAATGTTCAGTATCGGTATTTTCATTTGTTCTGTTTCATAATCCCAAACTTACAAAGAGCAAAAAAAATCTTTTTTACCGCATTTAACCGAAAGGTCACCCCAACATCATCGCAAACACGGTTATCGATCATAGCTTTCAAGGATATTAACATTGGTTAACCTGCGTCTGAAAATTATGCCCTCAAACCAATTAATTACAAAAGCGTTCCCGCAAGCAACCCCGCAGTGGGCTATGACGGGGGCACTTTGGCACGCATCTTGTATTATCTGACAATTTAGCCGAAAAGCCTCAGTTAACGTAACGGTGAAGACGGTAAACAATAACAACGCCATCTAGGGACAACTAAAACAACTAATATCAAACGCGGCTTCGTCTTTAATCTCCGCGTACGTGCGCATCGACAATCGTACCCGAGTATACGTCCGAGTTCTAATTCTCCGCCCTCGATTTTTTACGTATACAGTATATTTTTTTTTGCTGACGTTGCTTTTAATTGCAGCGTGCAACGTGCTTCTCCAAGGATACCAGGCCGTGTACACTTTGCGGAATTACGGGCAGCGAATCAACTGTAGCGTTTCCGCCATCTACCCTTCTCACGTAGACATCCTTTCGATAAGCGTTGGAGTGCAGGGAAAACGTTCGGTTGTTGAGCTGGAGACGGGGCTGCAAAACAAGGTACTTATTCGATTTTTTTTAAATCATCAACAGCTATATATACACTTTTTTCTCTTCAGAAAAATTCCTCCTCAGCCCCTCGCCTCTCCTAAAAAGATGACGCTTTTTTCCCTAGTTTTCTTTTATTTCCCTTAAGTTTTGTATAAAAAAAAATCGCTACATAGAAATAGGATTATAAAATATTATGTTTTTTGTCCAGTAAAATTACATAACATAAAATTGTTAAACCTCTTAGCTCGCGTGCTATAATTTATGCGGACATAAAAATATCCCCTCACTGGAGGGTATACCAAAGTTAACTACGGAATTATGCTGTTAAAGATAAGTTCATTGTCGGAAATTCAGTCGGTCAATCACAATCATTCTGTCTTCGCTAAGCCAATTTTTCAAGTCAATTATTTATGACACAAATCTGGTTACAATCTAAATGGAACAAATGTGGGGATAACGACATAACATATTCTAATGATTATATAAAAACTCGGGTAATTCTAAAAAGGCTGGGAACGGTGGCGCGTTCCTGTAATCCCGCTACTGGGAAGCGTACTAACCGATGGCTCATGAGACTACGGTCCCGGGTTCGATTCCCGGCACAGGCTTTCGTTTATTCG
>JAUJYS010000810.1:0-20314 GCA_033995665.1 Melogona broelemanni | reverse complement strand
ACGCCAGTACCACAGGCTAACGAATAAACGAAAGCCTGCGCCGGGAATCGAACCCGGGACCGTCCGCTTCGTAGGATTTTGCCACACCCACTGAGCCATCGGTACGTACGAGTCTACACTTTCAAAGTTCGTAAAGTCAAATATTTAAAGCATTCACGAAAAAAAAAATTGAAATTGTACTTCCAAAATGTAAAAACATAACCTGAATTATTAAAAAAAAATTCGTTAGACAATTTAATTTAATATTTTGTATTGGCCGACTGCTGAGCATAAAGCGTTGGCCCAGTGATAACGGTGCAATGCCGAGAAGGCCACCAACAGGGGGAGCTTTACGAAAGGGAACGAACGATGATGCACACAAAAGGCGTTGTTCGTCTGATTCCCACACGAGGCAATCGAGAAAAAAAAGACAAGTACATTTCTCCACTCCGGCTAGATTTCCTCGGGGAATTCAATCGGGATTACATGTTTGTGATGTGCACGCGCGCCAGCAGTTACCGCAGTAACCTTTTCGAGTGCCAAACAACTTCCAGATTTAACTTGGAACCGGATTTGTGGCACCCCCACCCAAAGGTTTGTAAAAGAGAACAGGTTAGCCCATGCGAGGACTTTTGTGAAATAAGCTTTGGCGCCACCTAGGGAGTATCACGTACATGGGCCTCCAGACGACGAATTTTACGTCATCTGGAAACGTGACTCGCCAGAATTTTTTGCTTCTTGACTACGAACGAGCCGGAGATATCACGTGGGAAATGATCACGTGTGAATTTGATGGCGTCAGCCAACCACGATTGTCCTTCTGGTGACGTCACAGACACACTTATTTGCTATGTTACTCAAAGTTAATAAAGCACCCCGTTTCGGTTCGGATCAGTCATTCCGAGTTAACTTTTAGAACACCCTCTTATTACGATACTTTGTCACGTTTGAACATTTATGCCAGCCAATCCCGGTGGGCCTCCAGGTGAGGCGCAGATCTTTTTAGCCAATGAACGCTCTACCCCCGTATGGGCTAACCTGATTTCTTTTTTAAAAAACCTTGCCCCCCCCCCACCCCCAGAAGACAAGTGCTGCCCTCTACCATGGCGCAGCGTAATAAACAATTGCATAAAGTGGTGGTGGGGCACGTACTAAATAGACCTTCACGTTTACCGCAATGCATTTGGGAGTCCATGGAAAAAGAGGCGCGCCGGATTAGCGGGAGCGAATTAGCCTGACGTTCCCTACGGTAGGTGAATTGGCCGTCCGGGATTCCACACCTGCTTTATTATTCGCAGTTTGGACACTGAGCAGAGCTCGACTCGGGCTCTGCTCATAAAACGCCAAATGGGCCACAAGCAAATGAAATTATTTGACGACTCAATCGCCGACTTTGATTCAGACTGGTGCCTGTCTGCATTCGGAGTTATAATAAATGGAGTGACCTGTTTTTATGCGGCGAGTGCCAATAACCGTAATGGAAGGGAGCGCGTGCTCTGGTCATAAACGCACGCGCGTCACACGTGGGTCTTGTTTACGCCAAGTTACGTTCACAAGTGGCGATCCATGTACGCAGGGCTGGGCAGGAACGGAACAGTTCCGTTCCTAGGAACTGGTTTCTTTTGTGAGGAACTTACAATCTGAAAATTCAACTTTGGGATTCCTTTTTTATTTTTATTTTTTCACCGTAGTGCTAATCATTTTGTTAAGGTTTTTTAAGGTTTTAAAAACTCAAAATAACCTCGAAATCGAAAGGTTTTTAAAGCGTTTTTAAAACTTTGTAAACCAACGGCTACAGCGCTAGGAGAAAAATAAGGTGTTTTTCTCCGCAACCTTCGTATTTTTTAAGCGAAGGATGGGAACCTTCTGATAAAGAACTAGGAACGCTCAGGTTCCTTTTAATCTAGGTTTCCTGTAGGAACGGGAACTGGTTCTTCTTTCGTGGGAGTAACGGGAAGTGGAACTGGTTCCTTTTGAAAAGGAACGAACCTAACACTAGGAGTGGGCCGCGAGTGGGCCTCCTCATGACTGCGGCGCGCACTGCAGCTGTATAGCATAGTGGGGGCGGGGAATGATTCCCCAGAGTCCACCGGCAGCCCCCATTGTCACGTCGTCGTCACTAGTCGCAACTCCACCCACCTTTGACGGGTGTAAAAGTGTCGTCGAAACCCCTGGGAGCCCTATACGAGCACATCAGCACACGTCACACACGCACGCAGTCAAGCGACACCAACAAAAAGGCGAAAATGTGCAATTTCGGTATGCGTTGTACTACTGCGCACTGGCAAGTAGTGCCGTGGTGGTATTGGCGACAATTTTTTTTATCGAAAATGCCAACTGAAAAATTAGAGTATTAAGATGAGGTGTCTCCGACCAGAGGAGACGAGGAAACGGCAACTTCATGGATAACAGATGTTTATTTGTTATTCTGTTTTTTTTTCTGTATTTGTTTATTCTGTTATCCAAGAAGTTGAAGTTTCCTCGTCTCCTCTGGTCGAGGACCATCTTTATACTTGTTAAATTCCAACGGCTCCTAGAAGAAACCATCTATAATGAAAAATGATAAACCGATTACTATGGAAATTCATAATAAATGCGTAACCGTGTCATATACGTCCAGCACACAGTACATGCTCATTGTTTAATTTGCGAGTGAAAATAAAAGTGACCAAACTTTATTTAATGAAATAAATTCGACGTAGAACTTTGTACTGTAAAATGTTCATCTCCTTTAAATGGTCTGCAAATGGAAATAGGAACAGAATCTGGCAAACTCTCTCGTAAATAAAATATTCTTACTTTTCAATGAAATGGTAATAGAAAACAATCAAGTATCGCAGATGCACATTTTCAGCGCCGTCGTATAGTCAACAGAATCTCATCAATAAAATAAACGTCTTCTTCAAGACAGCAGCAGGCAAGTGAATGAAGATGTTTTCAACAAGCTTGTCCATCTCCCCCCCTTTAGAGCTAGCGACATTCGTTGGTCGTAATTTGTTTTAAATGTTCCAAGTGCGGGGCCGGGGCCGGGGGCACACCAGTCACCCGCATCAAACTTTATCGATGCTTAGTCAGTGTTGGATAATTGCCATTGACAGCTTTGCTAGCTACAGTAATTTTCCACTGCTTAGGCCATCAACTTCGTTCAACACAAAATTTAACAAGCGCTGCTTCTTGACCACAAATGACCACACTGAAGTCGGCTAAAGTGGGAAGGGGGTGGGTGAGGTGAAGGGGTGGTGGGGTGGCAGTGGGTTAGCTGAGTAATGGAGAGCAAGCAAGCATCACGTGCAACTGAGGCGGATCCGTTAGCATTTGCCACAGCGCCCCGTCCTAATTACGCTGGGTCGGACGCCCGGGTCACTGAAACGGGTCACTTGCAACGAGACACGCCCACCAGAGCCACCACAAATGGAATAGATCGAGTTTGTCTCTCATTTGGGGGGTAGGACACCATCGGGGCCAGTCCAAGAGACACCCCCTCACCAGGGTTCAACCCCTCGCCAGCGATAAAGATCACTCTATGTCACTCAGAATCAACGTGAAAATGTCTCTTCAGCCACAATCAACTCGCTTTGTTACTCAACTGGACTTGAAAATACTTGAGTTACGTGTGGTTTTAAAGCCACACGTAACTCGAACTTCTTTAGTCCGAATTAAATTTCGTGTATGAAGAAACTGCGGCGAAAGGTGAAAAGGTCACGTGATAAAGTGAGTTTAAATTTGGGCAGGTTGACAATAAGATTATTAGAATTGCACATAGTTTGTGTAGAATTGCCATAGACAAAAATAAGTTTGAGAATTGGAAGATGCAGCAAATTTTTGAAACTCCACAAATTAAATAAAAGAATGAAAATAATTTGAGTAAACTAGACCATTTAGGAAACTGTGACGGCAACTTTAAATAGTATTAAATGTATTTTTCGCCTTAATTCATTTTTCCGTTAGTACTCTGTTATTTAAAGTTGCCGAAGTATTCCGTGACCATAGAGGAAGAAAAACAGCAACAGTTTGACTGTACGTTCTTCCTCTAGGGTCACGGAATATTACATAAATACTCGAGTATATTGTGTTACAACAGGTCCTAAGAAAATGCTTTTTGATGCATCAAAATAAGACTGAGAATTAGAAGATGCGGCAAATTTTTGAAACTCCCCAAATTAAATATAAGAGTTGTTTTAAATTTGATTTCATAAATATTCCGATCGATGAATAGAATAGGCGAAGACTCGCAATATTGTGTTGCCCACGATTTTCGTTTCAAATGTAACCCTACCGCATTCATTATCATTCACACTGCACACTGTCTGGAATTCAAGGAGACTCGTTTTAGAAGGGGAAGGAAGCACGAGGCGTACTTCCTGCGAACGGAATTGAAAACCGTCAGTCCATCTTTCAGCGAATTTGTACAAGCGCCCAACGAACGGAGCCCCCGCTTCGGAAACACCGTTTTTGTCAAGGGTCGGCTGCTGTTGGCTGCATTGGGTGGAAAATGATGGTGATGGTGGTGATGGTGGTGAAGAGGTGGCGTGGGGAGGACAGGGGTGTGACGTGGAAAGAGAAAGGAGCGGAGCAGCAGACAGGTGATTAAAATTTTGTTGGCAATTGTAGGATTAGTGCGCTAATCCCCATAACGGTCGTGTACGCAACTCGAGAGCAAGAGGGGAGGTGAACACAGGAGGGAGCAACAGCAACCGAAGCAGCAGCAGCATGAGCATCAGCAACATTTTAATTCTTAATATCGCTCACGTACAAGCGAATAACGATTGTGACTCAAGCTAGGTGAAACTAATTCAAAGTACAACCCGAAAATTTTAAGTGTTTCCTGCACCGTCACTGTGTTTTTTTTTTCACGGCTCCTAAACTTTATATCCGTTATCAGATCTCAATCAAGTCTCACCACCATTTGGTGTTCTAAGAATAAAACTTGAATAATTCTCTTATTATTTTTTATTCCTACTTATGTCATTTCATCGTGTCACATTTTTTTCATATAAACAAACAAGACAGCCACGAGAAAATCTGAAATTAAACCAATAATTTTTGTTCAATCGTAAGGATGCGAAGAAAATCGCTTACTTATTTGGAGCCCAAAAAAAAAATCACGCCATTTTTTCATCTCCTAACATTTAAATTTTCTTGGTGAAAGTGAGTTAAAATGAAAGTTAGTTGGTGATTCCCACTAGGATTTATTTACCTGTCTTAATTGGTCTCCAAACGACACAACTAGACTAACGTGTACCCAAAGCCACACGAGCCAGCTCCCGCCTTGCATCACACGAGTAAGAATGATGTACATGTAAGAATGTATTCATCCGCGACCTCCCGGGTCAAATCATCTTCTCCCATCGACTGAGATGTCAGTCACGCCTCACCATTTGCCACCACCACCAAACAATTACAACAGTCAACAGAGTTTAGTTGAGCGTGGGTGTAAACACCTATTCTCCCTCCCCCACCCACCACCACCAATCCCACTCCAAAACAAACCCATCCCTCCAGACCCCCCCGTGTATTATTTTCACTCGGCAGGACCAAGGTTGGTAGAAAAGACAACAGGTTCGCTTATGCCGGCACTTTTGTGAAAGGAGCTTTTGCGCCACCTAGTGGCACCCATCCGGATGACGCGACCCCTCCACGTGACGTCACAGAACCTTTTTTTTTTGCCGCCCAAAATTTAATGATGCACTGCGACTTCTGTCCGGATCAGTCATCTCGATTTAACTTTTACAGGTACATCGCACTTCTATTACGATACTTTGTACCGTGTGAACAAATCCCTTCCAGCCAATCACGCGACCCCTCCAGATGACGCGCACCAATGAATGCTCTACCCTTGCATAAGCGAACCTGAAATTTTATTAACCTTGGGCAGGGCCTTCAACAAGCTCGTTTCGTCAACGTGACTTCTATTTTTTTTATCTTTCCCGATTTGGAAGGAGCCCTGCACATGCGCCTCACGACCCACCAACCCTCCCAAAAAAAAATGAGCAGCCAAACCAGAACGACTGACTGACTTGTCAATGTCCTCCTCTAATCATAATCCCCTCCACAAACACCCCCACAAACAGCCAACCGACATAATATTTGGGCAGGGATTTTCGTCACCACCAATTTAATCTGATCGGCACGAGCTGAAAGCTTTAAACGCGATTAGGCCTATACGAGTACTTTCCAATAGCGGCAGTCAATGGGTGGCAATACGCGCCCAACGCTAATTCCACCGTCATTCATGTGGCACGTGCAGAAGCCGTGGCTGACGACTTGGGAGCGTACACGTTGGCACCGTCACGCTCGATTAGTGCGGCAGAGATGGGGCGCGTAAATCTCACAGCTTTACCAATAGATACTGGGGCGGCTTTTTTGACGCAAGTTCTGTCATTCCCAGATCACTGACTTCAAATATCAGTCAAGGTTTATTAATGTGTTATAGCCAAGTCGAAGTATTAATGCTGAAGTAACAACGTATAGTAGCTACATCTGCTGATTTAAACAAAGCTAACTGGATTGCAGGTAAACCAAGAGAGAGGAGTGGGAGTTCCCCATAACCACCTGACCTCGGTTTACCCCATCACTAAAAGTCGAATTAAATCAAAATTCATATGTCAAAGAGAAAGCCGACCATCGTCATGACATTTGCGCAACTCGTGCCAACACAAAGACCACAACCAAGTAAAGCAACAGTGGCTATGACCTTGAAACATAGGATTAAAAAAGTAAGAGGTGCCGTGTGGCGTAGTGGTCTTCGAATCACCTTTTAGGCGGGAAAGAAATTCGTAGGCGCCGTGGGAGCCGTGTTTGTACCGTGTTTTTTCACACGTTAAAAATCCTTCCATAGAAATTAAACGTAGGCTAGACAAAATGATCATGTCGCCTAAAAAATGATACTACAAAATATGCTATACTATAAATATGTCGGTAAAAAAATTATACTATTCTAAAATAATAATTATTATTTTAAATGGTTTTTCAACTATTTCAAACAATCAAGGGGCCAGAGTTGGGGAACAGGAGTAATAAGTGATCAGTTCTAGTGCTGGGATTCACAGGTTAAACACAATTCACAGGTAAGACAAAATCTGGTAGTAAGTGTAGTTCACATATTTCCCCACAGGGTCAGTGGCTCCGCGATTGGCATTACGAATTTGTATTACGAATCGCAGCGCCACTGTCACTGTGGAGAGTATGTGAACTACACTTACTACCAGATTTTGTCTTACAACAACCTGTGAATCCCAGCATATGGGACCATCTCGTCTTCATATAGAGTTCCTTGCGAAGAACTCGATGGATGATGACGACGAACCTCACAAATGGAAAGAAATAAGACTAGAATCGTTGGCCAAGATTTCCATCTGCAAAACCAATTGATGTAAAGCGAAAAGAGCAAAAGTGCCCCCGCTAAATGATGAGCGAAAGGAAAATATCCGTTACCAACAACCGGGTGGTCTCCGGGAACCCATTTTGGCGAGGGCAACGTCACAGTCACGGAGGCCTGGACAGATCCAGCTCAATGCCCGGCTGCAAGGGGGAGGGCAAATTGGTAGGTGGGAGGGGCTGACGATCAGAAGGACGAGTCGCCGAGGTGAGAAGTGTGTGAAGTGGACCGCCCCCCCACCACTGGTGCCCCCTGGCCATGCACCGGTAAGGCTCAACGGAAAGGGAGTAATGAGGGGGACGGCGTGGCTAGCAATCAAAATGATAATTTCGGGTTTCGCCAACATTTAATACGTTTCTAATTCTTCCGAGCGGCAATTTCGAATGGGAGAGACAGAGGTGACCATCCTCGCTCAACTTCTTTAGCGCCTGCATGCCCCCTTCTCTCGCAGCTAGTAAGACTTGCGTGTGTAGCAGGGATGTGTCTTGTGTCGAGCAATTGGCCCGAACATAATTAGAGTTTAACTTTAAATGCCGTATTAAGGTGGCTAAGTGATGTTTTGCGTGCGTCCGAAATTCACCGACACCACCGAAAACGATCTAATACGAGGAGGATGACTCGTGGAGTCTGGCACCTGGAATGTTTCCTGCCCCTAAACAGCGCCGCCATACGGGAGAAAGACAAAAGCAAGTGTCAAGCAAGAAAACACCGAAGATGCTAAAAGCAAAATGTCAAGCAAAAAATCATCGGGACATCATTGGTCTCGATTGGTCTCGGTGGCGTTACTGCCATTCCCAAGGAAGATGTGCCTACGAATTTATCTCGCTCGAAAAATACCGGCTGTGTCTGTCAGGAATCGAACCCGACAACACGTGTCATTAGATTTTATAATTTTTATTGTCTGGCAATAATCCAGTATGACACACAAAAATGAAAATTATATTGTTCAATAAGCTCTGAATATTCATGCCGCTCTGTTGGTCTTTATGGTTACGAAATAGTGTACGATGCGTCAAGCTGACTGAATCAAAGTTCGATTCCTCTGTCTAGCAGACTATCGTTTGTTCGTTACCCTGGTGTAGTGGTGAACATGTACCCCTCACATAGTGACACAGCAACACGAAGGATACAGAATCTCCAGCAGTGATATTCATCACAGTAAGGAGAATTTCCCCAATAAACAAATTGATTATTTTCATGGTGTCGCGATCAGGAATGGTCTATTAGTTTGCATGGCCGCCCGAACGGTGGCGCCACAATCATTCGCCAACGCTTTCTATTTTCATTTTCCCTGACGTGTGTGTGTAGCGCGGAGAACAATTGTTTGCCACGCGTTTGGTCACCCGAGCCTGGCCAGCTCAGTTAGCTCATTAAGAGTGGGAATGGCCCTTAGGCACAATCGAGCCTATTAAACAGAATGTTGGACAAAATAATGGAAACAGATCTGTTCATGCATTTTATTTTAGCTGTTTCCATTATTTTGTACAACCCCTGAACTTTGTAGTTGGGCCTTGCGTGTCCGTATTCATAGGGGATGGATAGGCTTGTATGGTAAGGACGGTATCAAATTTAGGCCCGACGCGGCCAATAATTATGGTGCCACTACTTAAGTGTGCGTGCGCGACACCACCATCTTGAGGAGGTAACGAAACAATGAGTGCCGTTTAAATGCTACCATCTTACAGAAATAATAATTGTTATTATTCCATTACTGCCCCGAGAGAGGCAGCCAGCAGCCGCCCGTAAACTGGGGACACCCCAAAATGTACTGGATTGGGCTGAGAACTCATCCACCCCCCTCGTTACATGGTACACTTGCAATTAACCGGGAATTCCAAAATAATTGGCCCAACCAATTTTCCACTATTTCAATATCCAGTTTAAACAGAAGTTTAAGAACAACTCATTTAATTTAAAAGCAGACTATGCCTATTAAGATTTAATTCGTTACATGCGTTTTTGGGGAGCACGTAAGATATATTAAGTTTAAAAATAGTAGACGGCAGATCTTAGTAAAGACTTGAATTTTAATTATTTTTGCAAGCAGAAATTGAAATGATAGAAAATAATTAATCCAAGCCTGATCCCATTAATTTTTCAACATACAACTCAAATATTTATCCGTGCCAATCATATTTTCCACAGTACGTAAACAATTACCGGAAAAAAACAATTTTATCGTGTTAATTTTTTTTTAATTTTTTTTAATATATATATATATTTTTTTAATCACCGTAGTTCTAATCACAAAAGGATTACTCGTCTATCCTCGTGTGCAGCTGGTATAGCCAGGCTGCAGGATTCGCCCCTATGCTCTGGACTCACTAATGGAAGCTCAGGGACGACGCCAGTACCCCCCAGGCTCGTAGAATAAACGAAAGCCTCTGCTAGGAATCGAACCCGGGACCACCCGCACCGCAGTCGGAAGCATTACCGACTGGACTAGACGGCCGCACTAAATAAAAAATTGCTTCAACTTTTCCTTGCAATTCAATCTTATTACTCTGAGTTAAAAATTCAATATTGATTTTGTGACTATTTTTTAAAAGTAACTTATTTGATACTCCTTTTTTTTTTCTTTTCAATTTTTTACTCATTGTATCGTTTATAAGAAGACCTCCTTAAAAAGCAGAGTTTAAAACTCTCAGACAAAATCTATATATAACGTGAGACGTATGAAAGCTTCATCTTTTTCACTTTTAACAAAAATTTACCTCCGCCAAGAAGTGAATTAACTCCAAAGTTTGTAAAGCTCAAAAGAGGCACGTGCCCACAAAAGTGCACGTGTTACTTCGAGGAAATCGTTGGATCGATCGATCGATGGATAAGTCAAATTGAACCATCGAGATCCGCCTATGTTACAACTCTATGTCGAGTAGTACATGGTGGAAGTGTAATCGAGCGATCGAGATATCGCAAGAGACAACGACGACAACTCCTTCTCCGATAATGGCACCCCTTCCCCACCCACCCAGTACATACTCGTATTAATGGATTTGCTAGTACCTGAATATACACCTGTATCGCTCAATCAGTCGATCTTATCAGGTGAGAGTTTGGGTTGAGGTGGTTGAGGCTGTGTTTTGGTCGCCCACAATTAAAACAATCTCCGGTCAGCACTTCGCGCGCGAATGTCAAAAAGAGATCGTTTGTCGGCACCCATCGCCGACAAAGGCAGGCAGACCCAAATGGAGACAGGTACAAAATCAACCATACACAGCCGCAGAGCCATCGAGGTAGCGAGGAGAATCGTCAAAACGGATGCGCGCTTAAGACCAAAAGCTAGTTCCTTGTTCGCGGTTAAGAAACAGCGTGAGTGCCTGATAAGGAAGGTGGTGGTACAAAACGACGCTTGGAAAAAATCTATTGAAATTCAACCGATTGCATAAATGAAAAAGAAGTGTTCGGTTCAGCGCCGAAATAAAGACGAACAGAGTCTGGCGAACTCTCATATATATCACAATAGTAGACTATTATTTTATGAAGCGGCGGCACTTGCAAACAAAAATTCAATGTGGGCGCAGTGATCAACGAAAAGTCGCTTCAACACGCGGCCACCACACGCAAAATATCCAGTTTTTGACGAAAACACATACCTTTCGATCCTCACAAGCAAGCCTCCTGTGCACCAATAAAACGTAAATAATTCCGCCTGGTTGACGGCGCTTTATTTCGGCGCTGTACCGAACCACGTTTTTTTAAACATTTGTTTGAATTATAGACGTCTTAACTGAACTATTATTATCCCTTTATACGCTGCCCCGTGTTTGGTAATCACACGAGGGTACCGAGCCTTCCAATTTGCCCATGTTCGGGAGTAATAGTGCTTTACGTGAAGCATGAAATGTTGTGGGCTGTACCGGGCGTCCTAAAAATTCTTAAGTCAGTACTATACCCCTCCTAAACACATCTATGTAGATTCACTATAATAAATTATTTAAAGAAAGAAAAGTAGCTTTTCCAATACGATAATTGAACTCTATCTTTGAGGTTCATTTATAGCCATTACTTGATTAGCCTCACCACATGGTGAGAATGATTCAAATTTTTTGTGCGATTAAATCTACATTTATCTTGGTCATTGTTCCTGCAGGTGGGGAGGAGTTGTCCAGGCCTTGGGTGCGTGGATGGCCTTGCCAGTGCCGTATAATCTCGTACGTAGAACAGGAGCGCCGCAGACATAAAATAAGTATAAATTTCATTTGTGGAGAAGCGGGCAGGCAGAGAGGAATAATGGCGACTAGCGGCTGCTCAAGCTATATAATACTGTACGTGCAATTAACGAAGCTCGCTTGCCCAGATCTGGCCAAGCAATCGCGATCGAGAAAGGGCGGGGCAGGCTGCACTGGCCGTAACGGATGAGTTAGCTAATGAGGAGTGTTCTTTCGTTTCAGTGTACTTGTGCACTTAATCATTTTAAATTCAATCTACTGTTCAGTTGTGAACCGACAACTGTGATTGACTAGGCAACGCAAGCACAAAAACATACAAATTATTGGAATTTATCCACCATCGGTTCATCCTGAACAGTAGATTAGCATTTCACTGTGCCACTTAGGCCTAGTCCTTTGATTTGTCCTATGATTTATAAACGTCCTAACCCACCTTACCCACCTTTTTCAAATCTGCTTTTTCTCCTTCTATCCCCCATTTGCTAGTTTTCGGTCCCATTTTACCGAACAATATCCGCAAGCCGCCCCTGTGGGACTTTGGCGAGGGTTTATTGCCGTGAACCATTCCTGCTCTATCATTTACTCATCAGCCAAGTGTGCGACGGTTCCCTGGGTTCGATTCCCGACTCGGGTTTCCCTTATTCGATCCCGAGGTACTGGTGAAAATGTGTCCCTCCTTATTTGCTCAAGCCATTATAACAATTATAACTGGCCATATAAGTCACATGGTGACGTTTACATAACATCTTTAGTTCAGGATTTAATATTTCAGAATTTAGATAAAGAGCTAACGGGGTAGGGATTGCCAAATTGTTTTTTCTTCTTAACCCCGACTGATCCCGACTGGTTTTTGTAGGGAAAAGCAGAACTAGCATTTGCTAATGATTTTCTTGTCATGGCCCAAAGCTAGCTGCCATTATGGTAGCCATGGACCAATAGCAGCGAGCCCAGAGACCAGAGAGCCGCCAGTGGATCCGAGTGGATCTACCATTTCATTAGTCGTTTATAGGTCCGCGCGCCGCTAATTGAAATTCTAACTTGCCTATCGGATAATTTCTCGGCTAATTTTTTTTTTTTTTTTTGGCGTGCGCCGTTCAGCGCGTGCCACGCTGGTAAATAACAAACGAAACCGCTCCTGGGTGGGCCTATTTGCTTTGGTTCCTTGTGCCTACCGCGATTGCAACAAGATCGAGGATAAAAGGGAGTGTCAATAAGGGGACAGCGTCACTCGTGTGTAGCCACTCGCCGGGTGTTAGCTTCGTTCTTTCGATGGGACACTATTGGGATCGAAATCAGTTTGCGGTTAAACGACTGTAGTAAGCTAAACCAGGTAGGGACGAGGAAGGAGCTAGGACAGACAAAGGAGAGATTCATTTTGTATTTTAATTCACAAACTTAATAATTTTGTGTAAAATTCGTGTTTATTAATTTTGTTTTGATACATTTCAAGATTAATCTGGTACTAATAGAAAATAATTCTAACTGCAAACTAATTTTGCTTCCAGAAGTGTTCCTTCGAAATAGAAGCAAACGTACGAAGTAAATGTACGTTCCGATGGCTCAGTGGGTATGGCGACATCCTACGGAGCGGACTGTCCCGGGTTCGATTCCCCTAGCAGGCTTTCATTTATTCGTTAGCCTGTGGTACTGGCGTCACCCCTGAGCTTCCATTAGGGAGTTCAGAGCTTAGGGGTGGATCCCTGGCAGCCTGGCTATATACCAGCTGCCAATTTCTTTCCCTTCCCTTCCCTGCCCCTCGCACATCTCCATAGAGACACGAGGCTGCAGTAATCCTGTAGTGCACAAGGCACTACTGTGATTTAAAAAAATAGCTATGATTGCATAAAGGCTTTAGGTAAACTATGATGCGCCCTTCATAGCCGATGCCTCGGTTGAGGCCAAGAGGTGGCTAACAACCCCTGGGCTGCCTGTCCGGAAGCTCGGAGGTGAAGGCAGCCGGGCTATACCAGCTGCCATCCCCTCATGAAAACGTCCTATAATTTGTTTGACTTAGCCCTACTATGTTTATTTTAATTGATTTTCTTAACTTAGTCTTTCATGTTTCCATGACCTGGTTTTTTTCAGTCATGTCACCAACCAATTTGACTATGGAGTCAAATGACTGTCACAAAGTAGATGGACCCCCCATGGATACAGTAGCCATTTCAATAAGGTATTAAATTTAATCTTGTGTTTCTTGTATTCTTGTTTTTCTTGTGTTTCTTGTATTCTTGTTTTCTTGTATTTTAAAATGCAAAAAAGTCATTGTCTAATTTAAAAAAAAATTATATTTTTTTAATATAATTTATTTTTTATTTTTTTTATAATTCTATTATAATAATTCGAGATTTTTTCTTGGCCATACTGAATTTTTGCAATTGTAATTGAACAAAAAAGCACATTTATTGGTGAAAGTACAATCACAATGGTGCTTACATGTGGTAACTATTCTTCTAGTATCCTGATGTGTATTCCTGCGGTGCTAGTATTGATTGGATCAGTTGTGGAATTGTGGACAAAAGATAAATACATCTCTACAGCAAAAGAAACCAATTCGATCACAGGTTGTAATAATGATTGATTTATTGCTAATAGACCACCATGCTCATGTTTTACTCGACATGATTATTTTTACCCAAACCCCCAAAACAAATTTGTTTTAAATATATTGATATAAACAGTGTTTCTTAATGGAAAAATACTCATTACCTTGACAAATTCTTGCATAAATTCACAATTTCATAATCGATTAATAAAATTATATTCAAGCTCTGTTATTTATTATGATCATACTAACTATGTAATCAAACATTATAAAAGTTGCTAGAGCTAGTAGCTGGTGTTTTAAGTTATTTGCCAGTAATCCAAGACAAACACAAGCTAATCTTAATTAATTGTTTTCTAATCGCTTTTCCATAAAAAATATCCTTTTTGATCTTTGTAGAAATGCATCACCAAACCAAAAGGCCCGTTCTTCCAATCGATTATCCAAATCACACTTTCCTCATTTATTTAAATCAAAATTCACTGTTCCACGAGCCTGTATAAAGTAATATAATCACATTGTATTTTCACCCTATCCTTTTTACATATGATCCGTCTGACCCAGTCAGTATTGCGACTGACTGCGGTGCGGGCAGTCCCGTGTTCTTTCCCCGGCATAGGCTCTCGTTTATTTTATCCAGTGGTACTGGAAAAAATGTGTCCCTTACATTTGTACAGCATACCCCTCGTGCAGAATCTCCTGTAGTGCTATTCACTACAGTGATCAGGAATAATAAAAAACATACATTTATAATAATTAATATTGTTGAGCTCCTTATTTTATGTATAACAGCTTCAAGTAGCATCCAATTCCTGTTGGCATTTTCTGTATTCAAGAGTTTTGGAACTCTTTTTAAAATGCCCAAGCCATCTGACAGCACTTTTAATTTCATTCACGGCATTCGATTCATGAGTATAACGTGGGTCATCTATGGTCACGTCATGGTGCCAAATAAAAGTGAGTTCCTCCAGTAAAACCAGTAAAATAATTTCTTGGGGAGGGAGGGGGGTCCGATCATTCTCCATAAGTAAATTTAAAAAAAAAGAATATGCCCGATATGTTATCAAAACATTAACTAATGATTAAAATATTTTTGAAAAATATCTATGGCCAAAACAATGAAAAAGCGCTTATTCGTGATACACAGAATGAGGTTATTCATTGTAAAAAGTTTCAATAGTACAGTTAGCATGCAGTGTTGTTTAAAGATCAATTTTGTATCTTATTTTGGGAATGACACCATTGCCTAACTCATAATTTGTTTTCAATTAAAACACATATTTACATTTAGAATCACTAATTCAATTAAGAAAATGACAATTACAATTACAATATCTACCTGCAAGCAGCCCCTTTTGGGTTATTACAATTACAATATATACCCGCAAGCAGCCCCGTTTAGGGGGCCAATGGCGGGGGTCATAAACCAGTTAAAGACAAAGATGGGGTTATCCTTATGTTAACAGGTTCTGCATTCGAGACTCTGTTAGACTGTTCCACAGTCGACCTGTTCAACAAGTTGAGCACAAGAACGGGATTGTTCTATTTTAATAGGCTCTGTATGTGAGACTATGTTAGAATGTTAGAATCACCACTTTTTGAAGAATAACGAGCAAAGATCGAGCAATCAGCTCTGTTGATAATCAATAAATCAGGGAATGTACAAAATAAACAGCTACGAATGTACATTTTAATTTGTTCAATCCATTTTCAGTTAAGCTAATGGACAACCATGATGCGATGAGCCTTTGGTTCATCTCACCACTAGTAATTAATGGGCGACTAGCTGTAGTCACTTTCTTATTTCTTGGGTAAGCTTGATTCGATGTGTTTTTTCAGAAACCTTCTCTCATTTACATAAATAGGCTGTAACATTTGTTATGACATTTGCAACAACTTATATTTCTCTATTTCTATGAATTATTAGAAAAACCCTCATAGCTGGGATGAGAGAAACCTATTTTTTTTTTCAAAAATTGTGATTTGCTTTCCAAAATGTTATTCAAATTTTTTTAAATCCTGTTTGAAATCGCCCCTCCCTCACGCAAAAAATTAAATGTAAACTAAAAATCAAAATGCGATTTAACCAAAAAAGTATAAGACAATACTGTCTTCCGGGAATTGAACCCACGACGGTTAACCACCAAAAGCACAGCCGTAGTTGATGCAGTGTGCGAACGGGAGCATTGGCGAGTTGAAGTAAAGTGGAAAGTGATTATTCCTATTAATCGAGCATTTTTTTGCTGCTTGTCGAACAAGAGCAAAACCATATTTTTTTCTGAAAGTCTATCACCCATAGAAAATAATTATAGTGTATTATCCGTATATGGCCGAGAGGTAGCGTGCTCGCTCGCCAACCAGCGGATATGGGTTCGATTCCCAGTGCAGCCGATTGTTGGATATTGGCTTGTGGTACTGCGCGGAGGAAGGCAATGGCAAACCATTTCTGTATTCTGCCATGAACAACCGCATGTGTTGGGGGATCGAGGGTCGGGGTCCGGAGATGACACGCTGCTGTTACAAACAGTCCCAGGACTAACCAACACAACATTTTCCTCGCCATAAGCCCCCCAAGTGGCTGCTTGCGGGTTTAATTTGCAAAATTGTAACTTTAGACGTAAAAATCGTGTTCGGGCTCTACGATCTGCAGCGCCCTGCTTTCCCTTAAGAGATACTACAGATGTAACAAGCGCCATCTAGTGGCCAATTTTTTTTGGAATCTACTGCCCAAATCCTCGCGTTATTATTATTTTTCTTTCTTTCTAGTGGTTTCTCTTCTGTTTACTTTAATCTTTCCGTCAACAATGCAAATAAAATGACTGTGAGAAGAACACTGACCATGTATATCAAAAGATACTTTCGGTGAGCAGCACCAGTATAATTAAATTACATTTTGTAAATAAAAACTTTTAGTTGTGATTGGATATTAGAGCCAGTTTTGGGTAGTAACGGAAGGGAAAAGTTCCGTTCCTAGGAATTGGCTCCTTTTTTGAGGAATTTAAGAACGCTTAGGTAGGTTCCTTTTAATTTGTGAAGAACTGTAACTTAACCTGGTTTCTTATTCAAGTTTAACCTGGTTTGTTTTTTCCAGTGTCCGATTTAAGAAAAAAAAGTGGGTGGTCAGCAGTCACATTAAAGGGGGAGGGGGGAAGAGAAGGGGAGATAGGAGGGGGGAAGGGAGCGTGTCGGTATTCGATAAACCAATACTCTTTAAAGCTTACAAAAAAGCCCGCGCAGTCCCGCGATTAAAAATAAAAATGAAATACCGTTTAGTTGGGAAAGGAAAGAGGGCGCGCAGCGTCGCGATTTTAAAAATGGAACGCCTATATTTAAGGAGAGAGGGCGCACAGCACCGCGATTTTTTCAAACATGAAACACCTATATTTAAGGAGAGATATTGTGCAGCGCTGCGATTTTTTCAAGAAAATGGAACGCCTATATTTAAGGAGAGAGGGCGCGCAGTGCCGCGAATTTTTTTAAACGGAACACCTTTATTACAGAAGAGATATCGTGCAGCGTCCCGATTTTTTAAGAAGATGGAACACCAATATTTAAGGAGAGAGGGTAAATTCGACTCCCCCAGGGTCGGCCAAATTCACCATTTATGCACAACCACTTAGGTGGGGGGCGAACCCCCCCCCCCTAACCCCCCTAGGGGAATTGGTAAATCGGACACTGGTTTTTTCCTTGGAGGAACGGGAATTTGAACTTGCTCCTTTTCAAAAGGAACGAACCCAATACTAAGTTGCAGAGTTCATAGGATAAGAGAACCCAATACTGGATATGACCCCTAAGCATGTTACAAAGATTTGCGTTCATTTTTCAGATTGACACCTCCATTAGCCTATGTGATAGCTTTTGTGGCAGGCCCTTGGCGATTCATGAGAAATGGACCTCTTTGGTCCTACATTGTAAATTGCAGTAATGACTGCAGGGAATGGTGGTGGCACGACTTGCTTTACATTAGCAACTGGATCACCTATGACAATAACGTCCCAAAAAGTGTAACTACCGACAGATTCATCTTATATAGAAGCATGCAAATCCTTTTTAACTTACCAGGATGTACGCACCTGAGTGTGTAGGGGTACATGTATATAGACCCCTCCCCCACGGAGGTAATTTGTCTCTACGTGCTATTATTTTTTACATTTCCAGTGCCAGGGTCCATTTTGGTACCTCATGGTTGACATGCAGATCTATTTGATTGTACCTCCTTTGCTCCTGCTGATTGCAAGGCAAGACATTTGTGTTTTTCATGAATTCCTTTGACAATACTAACAGCTATCCTGCATACCGGGACTAATGGTACGTGCAGACTATAGATAAATTTCTCTAACAGCGTGTTTTAGAGCCCCTCTACAACTATATTTCAGGTTTGAACAGCGAGGTAATTTCTACCTAGCAATAATCTAGCTCTCCTGCTAGCTCTCGGGAAACTGAGCATGTTCTTCGCGTACACACAATGGTAGCGCTCCGAGTCACGCTCTAACAGAATTGTTGGAAAAGCCCAACTTTTGTTGTAGAGAGTAGAGAGCAGAGAGCAAAAAAGGGTCACCCCCAGGGCAGACGAAACAGAGGAGAACAATTGGAGAGCCGCGCACTAGGGTGGAAATCTATCCCGTGCATGTGAACCGGTTTTTAAAATGTCAGCTAGAGTTTCTCTCGGAGGCTCTCTCGGCGCCTATTTTAGAGAAAATAATGTCTATTGTGTGAACGGACTCTACAAGTTGCCTGAAAGCGTGACGTCATATTCTGCTAGGGCTACTCTATAGTCTGGACTTACCATAACAGCAAAATTCCAAATTGAAATATTTGATACCAGGATACCTGGTATACTTCAACACTATAAGCCGCGTTTACACATGAGAAAAGCTTCCGAGCACATGAGCAAAGCTTCGGATCTTTTTTTGAGAGGTACGATCTTTTTGAAAGGCACGAACAATGGATTTCCATTAATTTTCTTTGTTCGTGCCTCTCAAAAAGATGGTACCTTTAAGGCCTGGGGGCAAAGTCTATTTTTTATTATTTTTTTTGATTATATTTATTTTACTTTCATTCCTTCGATTATATTTATTTATTTATTTTATTTTTATTTAATTAATTTATAGGAAGCCAAGATGGGGTCTTACAAGCATGTCAATTTTATACCTCGCATCCATGTCAACTTTAGGATATTATATTATACAGGGTGGCTTAGACCATCTGATGACCAAAATTTACTTGTAAGTTTAGTTAATTGTAATGGCATACGGAGCATTCTGACGACTTACGTAATAATTGTGATATGGGAGACGACAAAAGTTAGTTAGGATGGGTGATTTGGACAGTCTGTCCCTCGTTTTGTATGAGGTGCTGAAGTGAACATTCTGTGACATTAGTTTAGTTTTATTGACCGGGTTGCTATGGGGTCAAATTGATCACATAACAATCTTGATTCAAGGTCAACACCCTTACATTAAGGAGAATCGAACATCGACATTGACTGGTGATATTACGAAACTCAAGAACAGAACAAAGTTGAAGAATTGAACTGAACTTGCAAATGTGATTTTAGAACAGAACTTGACTTGAATAACAGAACAAAGTTGTTTGATAGGAAGACATATTGTACTTATGTTTTAAGTAATAATCCCAATCAAGGGTATTTTCCATGCTAATCAACGACTGTTTACTATTTCAAGATACGGTATGACGACGACATCACCCGATTTAAAGGAATTCTTCGCAGCCTTCTTTAGTCCATTCACGAGAGCATCGCCATATTTGATTGGAATGATTATTGGCTACATTATGCATCTGGTCAAACTGATTGACATTCACCTGAAATGGGTAGGATGTGTGTAACTTGATAAAACCTTTAATTGAAAAGTTTGATGTGTTTAATTTCTTAATGAAAGAAGAAAAAAAAAACACTGGGCGATGACACCAGAAGATTACTTGGTTTAAAATAGATTTGAGTATAAAATATCACAGTAACACATCATTTATAAATAGTTTTGTCACCATAGGTGACTTCGTACAATTGATGTTGTGCTTTAAAACGAGCTTGAAGCATTGAACATTCATTTTTTAGAAAAATTATAGACGACAAATGACCACAAGCAGGGCCTTAACATCAAATGTGTCTTCTCGGAGCGCACCTAACTAAAAGGCATAAAACGCCTTTTAGTTTATTTTAAATTTTGGATGTTGACGATGGTTACAGGTTTGTTCTTTCGTAATTTTGTCTTTGTGTCG
>JAUJYS010000809.1:0-20316 GCA_033995665.1 Melogona broelemanni | reverse complement strand
TTCTGCCGGGAATCGAACCCGGGACCACCCGTTTTGTAGTCTATGATTATAGCCACTGTACCACGGGGGCCGCACAAATAGAAGTCAAGACTTAATTTTTTTAAATTACCCAATCAATTTTATATTTACTCCCTCTCAATTTGGGTTTCGTTTATTTGTCCTCTTGATTGGATACAAAAATTATCCTAACCTGATATTACACGACATTTGAGAATGGAATAAATTCACGCATTGTGGACCTTTCACAATGTGGTGCTGCTCGTGCATCAGCAACCTGATATTACGTTCCGCGCAATTGTCTGTTGTTGGCAAGGGCCAATGAGGATAGTCTACCCGAGTGCGGGCCGCAACCCTGGTCATCCCCAACCCTAATGGGAACACTTACAAAGGCACAGACCGAGTGTCGTTGCCATTTTCTCTCTCCGGCAAGGATACATACACATTTTGTGCTGCGACGACGACTACGTGGAACGTCGTTTTGCATTCCATCTTAACACGCATATACAGAAAGAGAGAAAAGAACAGCTATAGTGATGGGGAAACTATTGGATAGGGGATTCGCTGAAAAGACGCTCGCCTCTGTTGCTGTGTTCAAACCATCACGACCGAAAATGCCGACTGGGAAATTTGGAAAAATAATCAATAGTTGAGCTCGAGCATATACTCGATACATACGGTAGCTAGAAACTCTTATTGCACGTGTATATATTTACAGTTTGTACAATAAAAAAGGGAGTAGGGAGGTTAACAAATTAAAATTAGAGATGGATTATCAAATTTAATAAAATTCCATCCAGATGTTGACTAAACCTTCCTTTTTGAAATGCCATGGTGTACACGTGCAGCTGCGTGACACAGTAATTTCATATTGGCGTTGGAATATAACGTGTAGTAAAGATGTGCACACCGCCATTTACTTAAATAAATAATTTATTTTGAAATTTCCTTGTAAAAAATGTATACTGGGTGGTTTGAAGATAGGCTATCGTCAAACCACTCAATATCCATTTTTATCAATAAATTCCACAATAAATGATTTGGGAAAGAAAAGCATCGTTTTACGCAAATAGAGAAAATTGTAGTGCTTTTAGAACACGTCATATTCGAATGCCAATATAAACTGCTAGCGTCACCCAGCCTCACGCATGCACGATGTCATTTCAAAAAGGAAGGACTTGCCAACATATGGTCGGAATTTCCTTCACTTTGATTATCAATTTTAATTTATAAATTTCAATTCACTCCCTTTTTTATTGTACATACTGTATAAGGGACTGTACGTGGTAGTGGTTGGGGCTATACATCAGGAATTAGGAACTGGCGACGAATTGGAATTGGGAGAGAGCTATTACGTAGTCACGTGTAGCCAGCTAAAAACGGTTGCCTGGCAGTGTTAAGTAAACGAACGGGTTTTTCGATTTTATACACGTCAGTGACGTCACACAGCTCATTGTCATTCGACGGCATTGGCAGCTGGCATGCCCGGGCGCGTGCGGGTAAATACAAACGAGAATTACGTCATTACGGCTAAATAGTCAGTCACGTACCAATGAACTTCGACATTGGCGTTATTTAAAAAAGGTTAAAGGCTAACTTGTTTAATATTTTTATGTTGACATAGATGTACCATCGCAGAAATATCGTTCCAAAGTTTGCCGCCAGCGTTATATCGAAAAAAATAAAATTAAAAATACTTCGAAGATTCTAATTGTTCTAAAGGTCCTAAACGTTCTAATTGTTCAATAAATATGCGTTCATTGTTAATTGAAACTGAGCAAACAAAACAATGAATAAATCCACTAAAACCACGCCCCTACTGTTGCCGGGCGTAACAATCTATGAACGAATTACTTAAATATTATTTCTGATCACTGATCACTACATGATCTGGTTCACAAACAAACATCAACTTATACACAACAAATACGAAGCTCAACCAACTGGCCATTACCATTACCTCGCAAGCCTACGTCAACAAAAAAAAAACCATTCCACACGACAATACAGAGATTTCAACGCATTATAATTGACGTATAACCATTCTTTGAAAAACGAAACGATCGCCCCAGCGTCTGCAGAGTACTTAAACTACATGGTGTTCGTTCCCCGAGACGCTCACCTATTCCTCACAGCACACCGAATCTAATTCGCGATACGCCTTCCCTCTACCCCTGCACCCCTCAGCATGCCACTGCGGACCCAGGCTATCCGGCATCGTCTTTCCGAGGAAAAAACCTCTCCGCTATCCAAGCAACTCACTTCCCCTTCCCCGATCGGTGTAGGGGGCGTTTGCTTTGCAATGCGCGCGCGACTATAATTCCAACGAAAAAGGAAGGCAAATCAATAGGACGATCGTCAGATAAGAAGGGAGAGTTGAAAGAGAAGGACGACGCGATGCCACCAACACTTTCGCACGCGCGTTGCTGTCGTGCGCTGAGCAGCGGCGACGGCGACACGGAACAGATTTTCGTGAGAATTCCGGCAACATCTGAGAACGATGACGATTCCTGGTACCGCTGGGGTTCGTTATTAACCCCCCTCCCCTTGGGTTTGGCAACAAAGAAGTCAAAACACGACAGACAATGGACGAGATCTAATTTCGTAAACAAAACACAAAAAAATCCGTTCATCGCCTGAACCCGCATTAATCGTCTTCAATCACCAGTAGTTGGCAAAACAAAACAAAATAATAATAAATAACAGCTATAACTGATCACGAGCATGTCCCCTAACATCAAATTATATCAAACATAATTAAGAACATGCATGCCCATTAGCATTAATTATGTTAGCTAGTGGCGTTGCAAAATTCAACGATCAGTCCTCACGTTTATTCAATCAAATACACCGACGGTTATTTAGACAACGGTTTTTTCCTCATTCATGGTTAAGAAGCTACAAAAATACAGGTATTACGTTCACCCAAGGTTATTCATTTATTAACAAGTTTTAATAAGTTGTACGTTTAATAACCTTGGCGTTCAAAAAATTTAGTTTTTCATTTTGTTTCCGCTTCCTAGTGACGGCATAAAAATGTTTTTTTTATTATTGTTTTTTTTTTTTTTATTTGCATGTCAAAAAGTTTCCTTTTATTGTGGTTATTGTGTCTTTGAAATTGTATATGTTACGATCAACGACGATTTAGCAATTATATTTTGGTACAATCGATTGTGTATTTATATATTTGGTTATATTTCTTGATTATTGAGGGACAATCCTGCAATCGTTCTATGTCTATTTACCGGTATTTCATCTTGGTTCTATTTTTTTGCTCTATGGAAACGTCAATTTATTTGGCATCAAAAAAATTATTTTTTGCTCACATCATCACTATACATAATTTTAATTATACGTCCGTGTCAGACGAAATAAAAATGACGTTTCCTTGGATGCGACAAAACGTGAAACTTTCTACAATGGAAGAGGGGCACGCTCGAAATGAATGCGTGGAAAAAAGTTGGGAGGAAAACTGGTCCGCGCAGCGCACACAAAAATCACTTGTGATAGCCTCAGGCAGTTTCGGATCCTTTTCGTTTAATTGGTGTCGGCGACGTGAAACGCCAAAGCACTGTGTACATGTACATGTACAGGGGTTGGACAAAATAATGGAAACAGATCTGTTCGTGCACCTTGGAAAGCAGATTCCCTAAACCAGTGTTTCTCAAAATTTTTGACTCGCGGTGCCCTTTTTAGAAACAATTTCAATGGCGGAGCCCTTTAGAGGCTACACATTTTAATGGAGGAGCCCTATTTATTACAAGTTAATGGCGTTTTATTATTTATTTTATTTAAAGGAGTGGCCCCGGTGCCCCTGGGAACAAAGTAATTTAAACGCTGGTCAATATATAGTAAAACGGACAGACGCAGAGGCCAGATTTTATAAGAGCCGTCGCAAACAGCAGTACGCCGTCTCACGAATTGAAGTTTTACACTTGCTTTTAACATGACTATCATTTTGTGTTTAATTTCACAATCTCGTTCATCGTTGACTCAGTCTCGGTTCGACGAATATTAACGCACCAAGCACATCACAATTTTAAATTAAAATTAATTTTCATCAAAAATTAAAATTCATACTATGAAGACAAAAATAAAATTAAAATTGAGACGCGCTTGTACATTAATATTCGTAATATATGTACGCCTATGAAGTTCATACGAGTACATAATACTGCGGACCTTATAGAGAGCTATTTCCATTATTTTGTCCAACCCCTGTATATGTTCACGACGGTTCGGTATTGCATCTAAACTAAATACGCGCGCCCTACTGCCAGTCAGTTGCCATAGTAACCGCGCGCCGCTGCCGAATGCAGATATAAATCCAACGCCGCTCCCTCTCCCTTCCCCTGTCCATACACCACCACCACGACCACCTTTCCCTATTTTATTCGGGCATCCACATACGTTGGATGTACAAACGAAATGGAGTGTAATATAGAACAGCGAACCGGATTTGAACCAAGGATTCTAGACACCACAGCATTAACGATTATTATTTTTTTTTTTATAAATCACCGTAGTGCCATACCCACTGAGATATCGGTACGTATATAAATAACATAACATGCATAATTAATATAACATACATAATTAACAAATAAACTTTCATTTACCATGTACTTTAAATGCGATAGAAAGGCAATTATTTTGATCAGTTACAGTTTTAGTTACAGTACCTCCCGCACTTTGATTTCAATTTATTATTACATAGAATATTTGTTGTTAAATGGTTTGTTATTCTTTACACGATACCAAAAAACAATCAAAATAAAATTGGCAATAGCATATGCATGAAATCGGGATAATATATTTTTTTAAGTTTCAGAGTAAAATTAAAAATAATATTTGTCAGAATCCAGAAAATTAATTAACTACTTTGGTCTCACGATGGTCACACGATTTATATTATAAATTTATTCATTCCCATGGAATACCGGATAAATTATTCTCAATTTTCCATCTGACAATGTCAGAGTCCCATTTATTAAATTCCTTATAATCCTGTTCAATAACAAATGAACTTTCGGTTATTTTAAGTCATATATTTATCAGTTACAGACTTACAGTTTCATATCTATCGGGCATTTAAAATAACTGAAAGTTTATTATCATCTCGGAGTGCTCCCGCACTTTCATTTCAAGTTAATCACGTTATTTATTAAGCCACCAGAAATAGAGGTAACGCAGCTACGAAAATTAAAAAAATGCCCGGAAAAGACCAACAAATGCGGTCGCTAATAACGCCAAACACCAAGTATACCCGTATGGTACTATAGGGGAGAGGAGTAACACGGTACATATTTTGGCAACCTAATTAGAAAAATAATCCGCGAGCATAAAAACACTAACGTGCAGTCCCGAAAATAGCATTTTTTCGCTATAAATAATTAACTCCCACGGAGGATTAAATAATCGCCCCATACCCCACACCTCAACCATCTTTCATTGCAACAGTTTTAAATTAGCCTACTTTGGATTAATTTATCCGAGTTGATCAGCCGCCGCCCCTCCTCCCATAATAGGCGTAAAAGCCGATTTCGAAAGAGCTCTCTTTTCAACAACCGAACCCCGTAAGTAAGTAGCAGGCCATTACAACCACTTAACGGTAATTTGCATTTTTAGATAGGCTTAGGTGGCCATGCAGCCATTTACCTAATCCAATCAACCTTATTGTAAAGAAACAATAACTGCGAAAAATAACACCAGAAAAAGACTACCCCATTCACATCCTATTTAATAAAATAAGAGTTTCCGCCATTTCGTGTGCACAAAATCCTGAATGCGCAGCTGCAAAAACGCCTCTGTGACGTCATGATATTTTTGTCTATTTTTAGGCAGATACATGTACATCTATTTGACGCGCTTTTCAACACTGGCACTAAATATAAAAAATTAGTCAATCTATTTCTGGTAAACATTTGAGGTCGATTGGTCAAGGTACAATATTTTCACTTATTTACGATTATTTAAAATCGATTTTATCACCCAAAATAAAAAAGGAACACGATATTACTGTGAAACCTTGTTGCAAAAATTGAACATGGCGCTCTATAATTAGAACAGTAGCTTTCCATTATTAATTCCTCAAAACAAAAATAAACCGGCAGACAAACGGCGCCGGTTCGACGTGATCCCCCAATACTAAATTAAAACGAAACATAATTCTGATATCGCTATGCACATTGGCCACGAGCTTGTAACATTGATGACGTATATAGCACATGTAGAGAGTCGACAAGGTTAGCACGAGAGGCAAAAAGGCACACAACGCGCGTAAGGTCTAGCATGGCATTCAAATACAAATACACCGTGATTCATAAGTTTACGTTACTACCCCCCCCCCCGCCGTAGCACCATTATTCAACTAAACATTGCCGGATTGTTATTAAATTTGGCACAAATGTGGGGAAAAAAAACATATGCGAACCTTTGAGCTATTTCAGTTAATGTTTAAAAAAAAATCAAGACATTTGATCGCAATTTTGTCTTCCTCTGTGAACGCCATTGTTTATAGCAGAGAGCAGACGACGCAGTGCGTGCCAGTTGCACTAACGCAGGGCCACCTTTAAAATGCAAAATTCGTAGTGGAAAATATGAATTAATTTCATAACAATCCGGCCATTTTTAGTTGAGCAATAGAGCTACAGAGGGAGGGGGTGATAACGCAAACTTATGAATCACGGTGCAGATGTAGTCCGCTTCCAACGAACGACGTTATTAGCTTGGTTTTACAATCCTGCGCAAACAAGAGTTTAACAGATGTTATTTCGAATTAGGCCCCAATTTGGTGACGTACGACCATGTCACCGTATGCGCAGATTGGCCCTGGATCGTATATTCAATATATCGAAGTGTGGATCATTGACACAGGCTGATGCTTTCAATATTAATACGGCAGGGGCTGTCCTCATGAACCGATCGATATATTTTCGATCGCAGCGATTTTATTTCTAGTATTTGGACGGAGAAAAATAAAGAAAATTTTACTCGTATTATTTTGACAGGCTCACTTTTTTAGCAACACACTTCATGTCGAAAAGGTGCCCAAAATTTCTAACCGAATTTTTTTTTGCCAGCATTGGATGGAAACAATGATTCTCCCTGAGACCATGTAGTCCACTTGGAAATTCAGTAAATATGGTTGTAGTTCCACCTATCTAAATATAAATAATCAGATAATGGACCTACGACATTGATAACATTTCAGTCATTCAATACCGCAGTCCAAATGTGTGTGGACTAGATTCGACTGAATTTTGAGAGGGAAACAACAAAATTGCATGACCAACATAAATCTAATAATTACATCAGATAATCAAAAGAGCAACTAGACAATCAATATGCTTAATCAAAATAAGGAGGTGTTTATAATTTATTTATTGAATATTTTATGAATTTCATACCAGTTCGTGCCCTACAATTGCCAGCAACTATTAAATTTAATCATTTGCTTTAAAATAAAAGTTAATAATCAACGAGATTTTTGAACGTCAACTCACTTAGAATATTTTGTTTACAGGTCTGCCGTCATCCCTGGAAACGAAATGACAAAGGTCCCACATAGCAAATCGCGCAATCATTTTATCGTGTAAAATAACTCAATATGGAAGGACAATTATGTAAAGAATGATATCGCCTTTTTAATTCTAGTCTGACGCCGCGGATGCGGATATCCGCATGTGATGCGTCCGACAAATACGGAAAATGAGCCAACCCATGGGTCCAGCAATAATAATAATAAAATCTTCCCCCTGCCCTCAGTGGTACCCCCATTTGACCATTTACAGGGGTTTGACAAAATAATGTGAACAGTTCTACACGGTGCACAAACAGAGCTGTTTCCGTTATTTTGCTCAACCCCTGTATCTCTCCATTATATTATCACCATCGACATGATCTTGATTGTGGTCAAGAATCGATAGTATGGCCGCCAGCAAAAATGCACGTGAACTGGGAATGGAGTCAAACCAGACATCATTAATACAAAAATGGCTGTGGGGAAGGGAAACTGAATGAAACGATGCATCACGTGACGTGCCTATCTTCCAACATGGTGACGTCACTTTTGGTGCAGCTCAAGCGAAAATGACGAAAAACGACATACAGAAATTTTCGCGTTGAAAAATTCGCAGATGTTTAATTTTTAATTTTCGCGTTTTCAAGTTTAAATTTAGGCGTATTTATCATTTTGCATATTTAAACTGCACTCTCGTTCACCTGCATCGTTCCGCTTCTGCGATTTAAATTATCTACATCGTATGTTTGTAAATTCTGTTTCGTACTCATAAATCTTCAATCTTCAAGACCCTTAACCCTTTCCTTCGACCCTTTGACCCCCCACCATAGGCCCCTCCGGGGTCTCAAGGATTTTGAAAATTAAATCCAAAAAATTTGGCAATCGATGGCCAACAAATAAAATGCATTTAAGTTAATTGTAAAAATAGCGCTAACCCAATTTAATAATCTGATTCAAAAGGCGTACATTTTTTTCTTTGCATAATTTAACCGGGAATTCATTTTTAAATGTATTCTTTTCTGTGATGGATTTGTCTTGGCAAATGTTACGTGGAGGGAAGGGATGGTAGGGCGCAGCAAATGAGGGCGAAGGGAAATGAAATTCGACATTGTCAAAAAAAATTACCCCACCACCACCACCAATAACGCCGCCGGCTATTCAATACCCCACCCTCCATTCTCAATCCATCGGACGCAGTTATGGCTTTAGGCCTTAATGGTAGCCGCGTTCCATGTCAAGAAACAGTGGAGATGTCATTTCGAAAATTCAGTGAAAACTGAAAATACACACAAAAGCCCATAATCATTGTTTGTTGGCTCGTAGAAATCTGTTCAGTATTCAGATTTTAAAGTTTATATTTTTTGGGAGATGCACTTTCTTCTTATAAAGTCGACCAAAATAACTTTGTTATTTTATGTACTTTATCAGGATAAATTTTAATAATTAAAAAAACTAGATCAATCGAGTAATATTGCTTGGCAAAGTTTCTGCACATTCTCTGAGATTTCAAGGATAATTTCGCTTTCAAAAAGTATACATATTTCTGGGCCTATTAAATAGTCTTAAAATATACAATTAAATGAATTTTTTTTAAACCTAGAACATTGCTTGTCGAAATTATCAAACTATAAATATAGAAATGTGAAACATAACGAATATATAGAAATATGGAAACATAACGAATTCGTTATTTAAAAAATGGGACCGAATGTTATAGCGAGAGCAATAATTTCAGATGATATTTTTGTTATGACCATTTCGAATAAAAAGAACATCTTAATCAACATTTGCAGACACCCTGTAAGTACATTAGGGAGTTGATCGGCCCACGTTAGAATGCAAATAAAATATTTATTGCACCGAGATAAGAAATCGTCGGAGAAAGAAAATTCCTTTCAAATTGAATCGTAAAAAGTTAATTGTTGTTTTGCATTAGAAAAGGGCTTTAGCTTTTCGATCGAATTAAGCCTGCGTGTATCTGATAAATGAGCTTATGACGAGCACCTCATCCTTCTTATCAGCGCCACGTTGCGGCGATGAGACACACTCGACGCAAGATCGCCCTTTCGAACCAGAGTGCTTTAAACGCATCGCTCTCCGAAAGCTAGCTAGCGAATGTGCTAGCTACTTCGCCAGCAACGCCACCTGGTAGCCGGTATTGACGTTTTCGAATACAGGTAAACCTACTCTTATCGTTTCCATCAAAGAAATTTGATTGCCTGGCCAACAAAATTAATTGACATTGTTCACAGTTCTGTTTGAAAACTTGTTGTTTAAGAAAACGTGCAATTTGAAAATAATAAAAATATACACAGTACGACAATGTCCCGATGAGACTTGATTCGTGGCGCCAACTATTGGTATTTGCGGTCATTTTAATGGTCCATGTGTCAGCTGTCCACGATGATATTGTTTTTTTTTTTAAGTCAACGTTTCGATGCAGTGTGGCCGTTTATGTGAGAATCGGTAAACTACTCATGGTGTAAACTCCATTGGATTTCATAGCAACAATAAGTTGATATCAAATCTTAAAAAAAAATATGAAGACACCACCAAAAAAAATTGAAATGATGTACCAGGTCAACGGTGTCACGTGCTTATCCCAAACAATGGTTTACATGTGGCATAAACGCTTTGCTGCTCGAAATTTTCCCCGCGAATTGGCTTTGCAAAAATACTCAATTTGAAATTGAATTGAATTTTTTTTTTTTTTTATTCCGGATCACTGTAGTGAATAACACTACAGAAGGCTATTGAATCAAAAAAACCATTGAGCATTTTCGCGAAGCAAATTGACCTGTTACATCATTTCATATTTTTTTTTTAGATTTGATTGCTCCTAAGGAGTTTTCGACACGAGTAGCTGTTTATCGACTCTCACATAAACGGCCACACTGCATCGAAACGTTGACTTTTTTACAAACAATATCATCGTGGACAGCAATGGCCAATTAAAATGAGACTTGAGAGTTGACGCCACGCGGTTTGCAGCCAAGGATCAAGTCTCATCGGAACATTGTCACATTGTGTATAATGCCCTGATAGCGCAATATCTGCAATTGATTGAAATTACGTTTAGGTCAAACAAAAAGCAGGAATTTCGAAGCGCACCACAGGGGCCCGTAAACCCCGTGACAATGACTTAATTATGACGCGACACACGGTGGTCCCGGACACACCCAAATGACCTAAATCAGTCCACGGTTGGCTAGGTGACTATTGTACAAACGACATGGGAAGGAAAAGAGGGGATGATGCCATAACGAACCAATCCAAAAAAAAAGTAATTGTCTACATTTCGCTCTTTCACGTAATAAAAATATCAACCCTCCGTAAGGGTCATGATAATTTAATAATGAAAAACTCCGATTTGTAGATCCAGATGTATTAGTCTGCGTTAATTCAATGTTCATCTCTGGCATAATTCATGAGCACGTGAAAAAAATTCACTAACATACGATG
Source organism: Melogona broelemanni (assembly GCA_033995665.1). Classification (NCBI taxonomy): domain Eukaryota; kingdom Metazoa; phylum Arthropoda; class Diplopoda; order Chordeumatida; family Chordeumatidae; genus Melogona; species Melogona broelemanni. Next base: position 9,335 of record JAUJYS010000809.1, on the reverse strand, counting down.
CACATAATTTAAATCGCCGAACCGGAACGATGCAAATGAACGAGATTGAAGTATAAATATGAAAAATGATAAATATGCGTTAATTAAAACTATAAAATTTCACTTATTGTACGAAAATTTGTTGGATGAAATATTCGCATTTTGAAGTTAAAATTAACGCATATTTATCATTTTTGCATATTTATACTGCAATCTTGTTCATCCGCATCGTTCCTGTTCCGAGGATTTAAATTTTGTGCATCGTATGCTTGTGATTTTTTATTCACGTGCTCATATAAACCTTCAATTTAAATAAACCTTGTTATTGAATCCCAGTGCCAAAATAATCGAGGTTAGAAAACTGACGGCAGTGCAAATGTAAACGAAAATCTCGCACCAACATGGCATTCCTACCGAGGGTTCCGCTTCTCGATGTCAAACGCGACCGTGCAGCAAACCGGTTCCTTGATTAGGGTGCTTATGGGGAGGGGGAGGGAGGGAGTGGGGACTAACACCTCACAGGTCGCCGTCCAGTGAATTCGCCGAGCGAAGTGAGAGAGAAAATAAGAGAACCCGAAGAACCAGACCGAGAGTTAAAATTAACAATTTCAAGGGTATCTTGGCCTATCGCTGGGGGCTAATGTAGAGGGGAGGGGGAGGCACACTTTCGCTTTGTTGTTTAGTAGGAAAGGCGGCTTTCGGCAAGTCTGTATCCGACTTTTAAACTTTAAAGAACATTGCGTGTTAAAAGAACACATATTCACAATGAACCGCACAAGGGCAAATGAAAGCGATATCCGGTTTTGAAATTAATTGACGGGACACGTCACAATTTGGCGTGGAAAATTATTCCAAAGGACGTTGAAAATTTCAAAATAAATTTTAAAACGCATCCAGTAATTTGCATCTACAATTTTGTAAACTCAAGAAATTGAATTAAACGACCTTTCGGGGGAAAAAATGTAGATTAAAATTAGAACAACCATTTCTTTCAATTTCAAAAGATTTTACCAGGCTAAATTAAAATATTATTTATTCGTTATATTTATTTCGGCCTAAAATATGCATAAAATGATGGATATTTTAATGTTAGGTCACATTTTATCCTTTCGTTTTATCAATCATTTTCGTTCACGTTTTCCGTGTTGATTTCGTTTTAATTATACCAGTATTTATTTCCACCCAACATTTATTTCGATGGAAATGTGAATTTTTCCAAATTTCGACCAACGCCGTTTCTGTTCTAATAAACGTGAACCACATTCAATCGATTTTTTCCCTTCTCTAGCCTCGATGATTCACAAACAGACCAACAACAAGGGTCGCCGGAACGCTTACAAACCCATATTTGCCTTATCTTTTTGGACCCTGAACAGATGACAAGTTCCCGTTCAAACCTGAGGGGGAGAAAACTAGACATCATCCACTCTACTCTACACCGTGATTCTTAAGTTTACGAAACCCCCCCGCCGTAGCTCCATAACTCTGACCGGCATAAAAATGACCGGATGGACATAAGAAATAAGAATCACCGGATTGTTATGAAATTTGGCACAACTATATTACAGTATGAATGACTTTTTAAATTCCAATTTCCCGCTACGAATTTTGCATTTTAGAGGAAGACAAAATTGAGATCATCAATTTAAGCGACAAAATAAAAGCTGTTGTGCGAAAAAACTGCTCAAAATAGCTCAAAGGTTCGCATATATTTACTCCATATTTGTGCCAAATTTCATAACAATCCGATCATTTAAATAGCTGACATATGGAGCTACGGAGGGAGGGTTTATAAACTTATGAATCACGTTGTAGTTTCTCTAACAGCATTTATCTAATGCCCATCAAAACCACTGGCGGCGCTGTCGTAGCGGCACGCAAAAAGGCGGCGTCGTGCCGAGAGATTGTTCAATGGAAAGAGACGGGAGTTGCTATGGGGTATGGGGGGACGGCGGAGATATTTGGAAGGGCGTAAAATGATCGCAGGGTGGTAAAGAATGGCGCGTACAAGTGTTTGAAAGATTGAAAGATGCAAGAGAACAGTAGTAGCCATTTTCGTCACTTGGGGAGGGAAAAAGGTAAAAATTGAATTCGAACATGAGTTTCTATGTTTCTATTCTTAATTTTAGAAGTAGGGTTAGTGTTACAAAGCTCAGTTTCGAAATATTTACGTGGCCGTTTTGCTTGAAGAAAAAAAAATAAACAATTATTACTGAAACCAATAAATCCAAAAGATATAAATAAACAACATATTTGTCGTTAAAAAAAGGCTCAGAAAAACAAATTTATTTTCAACTGATGGCGGTGTAAAAACTTCACGCCGAGACAGACGTACAATTAAATAAAAAAAATACTAATTAAACAATTTAATTTTAATCAATATTTTACATTTAAATTTATATTTGTTAACTCAATCTAAGCAGACCACATTAATTATTAAAATAATATTCAGTAAAAGTCAGAAAATTATTTTATTAATAAGACAGCTGAAAACGCGTCGTGATTAACAGTGACTACGAAGCGTAGACAAATAGTTTATCTTACGCTTATAAGACATCCTTTACATTCCACTAACAACGGTTCATATCGCCAAACGAATCACTGACAATTTTCAACAACATCTCGGAGCGAGTTAGTCAAACTGTCAACAAATTATTATCGGACTATCCCAAAATATTTAATCAAACATCCACTAGGGGGGGGGGACAGATAGGGATGGAGGCAGCAGACTATACACGCGTGCAGGGATGCCCAAATATTAACTAAACATTAAACCTCAATAATATTAATGAATAGCGATGATGATGGGTGATGGTGATGAATAGCTAGGTCGCGAGGCGACACAAAACCTATAAATAGAAAAAGAGTGGAAAACGAGAGTCTGCTGCCTGTTGAAATGAGAGCCGAACGAACGTTGGTTGGTGGAAGTGAAGTTAGCGAATGCGTACAAGAGAGGAAGGATTGATAAATGGCGGTGGTGGTGGCTCACGTGCTGGGTAATGTTGCCGAGCAGCACGTAAATAAATATCTGGAGATCTACTGATATTCTGGTTACATTACCAGGTGGGGATCAGGCCACGTGGAATAATAATAATATCAAAATATTAATAGCCAATATTTGCTTGGAACATAATAAAATAGAAAAAAATTGGCCCTCAAAGACGCACGCAAATAATAAGACTCTCGCCCATAATATGATCGTGTACCAGACGATTTTGTAAATGTAAATTTTGTCACTTTGAAATGATCTTGCGGTCGAAATATCGTGTATTTTTGTTCTCCAGTAACTGACGGGAAAAAATTGTTCTACGCTCACACTAGAGTCAACTAGTTTCGTTTTAGTTAAATATTTATTTTTACTAAAATAGGTTTCATCTTAAACAGGAAATTTCAAGAGAAACTCAAACTTTCACTGAGAATGGTAACGTTCCCGCAGGTCTGACTTTAAGATACAGGATTTAGAATACTAAACAATTATTCGGCAATAAAGTCTAAATTGTTCAATTTACTATTGAAATATTGAAAATGAAACAAAAAAAGAAAAGTCTAAAAAAAAATCAATCTTTAAATCCTCAAAAACTTGTATGTATAACTGATTTATTGTTTTAACCCATAACCTTTCGCATTTAAATTCACCCATGTTCTTCCCGTTAACACATTTAACATCGAGGAGGAAAATCGGCTGTCTGGTTTAATGTTTTAAAATCGGTATAAACGTGATAAAAACTGTTACGCCCCCTTGATAAAAGAGAATGACAACACAAAAATCCACATATGATAAAAATCAATTATCTAAAAAAAATGGCTCATTTTGACACGCCATCTTTGAAAAAGATAAACGCGTTAGATTTTTATTAAATCACAGGGAGGACTCCCGAGTTCACATTTGATATGGGGACACGGCAATAATCCCTGGAGGTTGGCAACACGGTCACCGCAAACCCAGCACGTGCGGTCCCCCCATCTACCGCCCCCCGCCATTGGTCGACAGGAAAACGTTGCTGGCGCGCGCGCGCTGGTACGCGCTCTTGTTCCATTTAAAATGGAATCAATTACTGTGAAAGCTCTTTGACGTAATAAAGAACGTCATTTAAAAGGACGAGCGAGAGAGAGAACATTGCTGTGTTGTTGCTGGCTCGAGAATAGTTGCTGGCTTTTTCGCATTCTTTCTCGTTTCCTTGCTCGTTCTCGGCTCGGCGCGCTTTCGCTGCATATTATCATGAACGAATAAACGACTTCTTCCTTCTCTTTATATATTTTCTCGACGCCATTCGTCGCACCCCCCCCCCTCCCTCCACAAAACTCTAAAGAGCGTAGCGTAGTCACTCGCGGAAAGAAATATCCTAGCGGATTTTATCGCAACTAATATTTACAGTTAACAATTTGAATTTTGCGTGTGGAATAAAATGGAGTTTACTAAATTCCACGTGCAATGAATGCAAAAAATGAGATGAAAGTTTAGAAACTAAACTCTATTATTAAATGCAGTGGAATTAGTTGGCATGTAGATGGCGCTACAATTAGAACACAGGTCCATCGCAAAATGTACCATCCGTCTAGCCGCAGTAGGTATTGCGACTGACTGCGGTCCCGGGTTCGATTCCCGGCGCAGGCTTTTATTCGATCCTGGGGTATACTGATGAAAATGTGCCCCTCACTTATTGCCACAGCAACACGAGGGGCACAGAATCTTCTGGAATAATATTCGCAACAGTAGTCAGGAATAAATAAATAAAATCAACGCATAAAACCAGCATCTGAAGACGTAATTTATGGACACAACAAGCTCCTGTATTATTATTATTTTGTCAGGACAACTTTCATCCACAGATTTCTCCGAAATCGCGCACGAACACTTTTTGGTTTCCTTTCCAAGAACAAAAAAAAAATTAAGTTCGGCTTTATTTCCCCCAGGCTATCCAGATTGAACCAACGCCCACCCCCTCCCTCCTCCCTTTCCCCACCCACCCACTCAGCTAAAGCCGTTAAGACGCACGATTGGCAACACCAGTCAAAAGCGTTTACCCATTTTTCCGCGAATATGTCAACCACATATTATTAGTACACGTTAATAAACCACGAGATTTTTATCCAAAGAAAGACACGATGGGCGATGATGACGAGTTAATTACGTTTTTACGTGTTGAATATTCAATGGATGCGCTCTATCCTAGTTGATACGCCCGCCAGGTGGCGTTATTACATCGTCCATTAAATCGGCTGAGCGATGAAATGTTTTTTTTTTCCTCGCCATCGTTTAGGCAAAGTCGATGAGGAGAAATATTTTCGACGTACACGCAATTAGAAACAGCGTTTATAAACTTGAGAAAATACATAACGACAAAAAAGAAAGACAGCAAACATGAGCCACAGACAAAAATTAGTAACAATCGAATTGTGAAATACATATTTTGAAGATAAATAGCATCAGGCATAGGCCTAAATAATCAAAAAGGATAAAATTGAAAGAGGGCTCAGTGTGTAAAACGTCCACAAATAAATTAGTTATTCCCACACGTAAATTAATATTAATGAACATTTGTGTTACATTTCAAAATCACGAAAGAACAAACCTTTAACCATCGTCAATACTACAAATTATTTCTAATTCCATAAATCAGGAATAAAATTGCTACGTTTACAGTTGGGCGGCTTAATTCGATGTTGGCTGCAGAACAAATGTTAGATCCAATATATTTTCCTCGGAGCTAGTCAATTAATCGAGCACTCAGAGATATCCTTTCATCGATGGATTTACTAATTTTTCATTCAATTAGCGTCTATTCAGTTTTGGAAATGGTATCGACTGCCGCTAACGTTTAAACATTCAGCAGTTTTCTGAACGGTAATTTTATTTCCATCTGTGTGAGTTGCCAGAGTGGAGCATAAATTGGGTCACGCAGATATCTCTAAAACGAATGTTTCGCGCCAGAGAACAATATAAAATGACCGATTTTTCGGCAAACTGTTATTATTTTTAGAACGGTGCGCGGCGTATCGTCTCTGCTGTAAAAAAAAAACGAACCGCGAGATATAAATAAGAGCAGAGATGGCTGCTCAAGAAACTGCAGCGATAACTTTTCTCTTCCGTGCATCAAACACGCCAAGAAAAAAAACCAAACCAACGGAAATGTGAAAAATAAATAAAAGAAACGTTTAAAAATAAAAAACTTCAAAACAAATGTATCAAAAATTGTGATCAAAAGTTTAATATTAAGCGATAAAAAGATTTTATTTATATTTAATCGGTTTTCTCACTCAAAGTTTGATGGCTCTGCTCAGCTCAATTGCAAGTTGCTGTTTATTTTTAAAAAAATATTTAAATAACGAAATTGAAAACACGGTAATAAAACGTGTAATTATTAATTATATACATGAAGCTCGAAAATGTGTCACACAATTTACTATAATGACGCACAGTTTAATTTTCAGTACATTAACATAAATATCGATCAACATCAAAACTATAATATCGATATAAATATTTTACTTAATTCAATCAATATAAATATATTAAATCGTTTCAGCAATATTATCTAACGACGCATACGCATAAAGTATCTATTAAAGCATAAAGTATTAAGTTGTTTTTTGAAAAAACAAATACTGATAAAATCACCAGACCAGAAGTCAAGATTATGAATACGAGAGACTATAAAAACCCCCAACCTGCAATATCGATACCGTTTTTCCATCACCATCCATCGAGCACACAAATTCAATTTGGCGCAAAATATATTCGGCGTCTCTTTCTTCCCAAAGCGCCGTTCCTTCAACAGATTCACCGAAAACATTCAGAAATTATTTGGCCCCGGCTATATATCCAACGAGCATCAAGGGCTTACTCGAAACGACGAGAGAACGTCTGCAGTATAGCATTAGCCAATCTCCCTCCAACCCTCTCCCTCCCCCATGCATGACGTCACGATCGATAACCAACGCGCAATATAAATGTATATAGGCCTATCTAGTGTATATATCCAATCTGAATCGACTATTCCCGTAGACGAGAGAATATACGCAAGGTATGCTGGCACGTGCTGATCCTTGTGGGTCTTTTTTTTCCTGCACATGTGTCTACGTTTAGAAAACACTAGAACACGTTAGCTGGGTATAGTAGCAGTTAAACAGCGTCACAGGCGACATTTTGTTTTCTGGTACAATATTGATGAACTAGCGCTTAAGCCTGTCCGATGACAGGCAGCTTTCACAAGCAACGGACAGTTTCATATTTAATTTATTTGTTTCTATTGATTGGCGTTCTATTGATTTTTTAAATTAAATTATTCTGTCATTTTATTGATGAAAACAACCACACCAAAGACAAGGAAAATTCAAATTGTTCTAAATTTAAAATATCAATTCTCCCCCCCCCCCCAACGTTTTGAAAATCTCTCAAACTAATTCTCGAAATTAAATTATCTTGTTCTGAGAAAACATAAGGCAAGCTTGATTTATCAGAGACTCTAATTTAATTTTTGGTCAACGAAGAACGTGACAGCCCCATATTATCCACTTTCGCACTGCAACTGAATGTGAGCGGGCCACGACATTCGGTGCAGGTGAAAGCGTCAAGAGCAATTTTTGAATCGATACCGGTTTTTCTTCGTGTGTAGAGGAGAGGGGGGAGGAGGAAGTAGGGAGGGGGGTGTAACTTGTTGAGTAACAGTAGTCGTCCTACATTAGCACGCAATCCGGCGACGTGAAAATGGGAAAGAAAAATCATAATATTAACCAAAGCAACCTCGCATATAAGGCACGTGCTAAGTGCAAACAATATCCAGGGACAAATAATTAATAGTGGGTTAGGAGGGACGAGGTCGAGGTCCGGTACAGCGCCGGGAAAGATAGCCGGCGCTGTACCGGACCTCGTCCCTCTCGTGTAAAATATCCAGAAGTTGGACAAAATAATGAAAACACTTCCATTTGTACGCGTGTGGCCAGGAGAGATCAAATTCATTATTGGTGTTTCCATTATTTTGTCCAATCAATGTATGACTATATAGAATGGATATAATGCCAATGTAAATTAAGAAACATTGCTGCAGAATCGGACATTCGTGCAGAAAACAGTCAATTAGTATATAATCAAATTTCGATATTCTATTTATTTACTAGCGCTTTCGCAAGCTTCATTTCTAATATTACTACTATCATGACGTCACAGCAAAGCCTTGGCGTCACAATAGGCGTTGCATCTGCGCATTCAGGATTTTGCGCACACAAAATGGCGGAATCTATATTCTATTACATACCGATGGCTCAGTGGGTATGGCAACATTCTACGAAGCGGACGGTCCCGGGTTCGATTCCCGGCGTACTGGCGTCACCCCTGAACTTCCATTAGGGAGTCTAGAGTTTAGGGGTGGATCCTGCAGCCTGGCTATTCCAGCTGCCATTCCCCATCCCCGGCCCCTCGCATATCTCCATAAAGACATGAGGGTGCAGTAATCCTGTAGTGTACTAGGCAGCACTACGGCGATTAAAAAAAATTATATAGAATGCGGTCGACTTTTTAATTATTAATACCGAACAGCACAAGTAACAAATGAAGCCACCTCGATTTCCAAAGCACCCTGTACAGCACCCGCCTAATTAATATCGTAACTATCTAATCGGACACTGGTTAAGCCCAAGAGGTTATAAATAAAACCGTCGTGCCGATTGAACGTCGTCAAACCAATTTTTACATACACGTCTGAAATTACTATGCGCAAGCCCATAAACGTCACGGCAGTAAAAACCAACTGCAGTTTACTTCGCGTCATAATGAGTTGAGGAAAAACATGTCTGCTTATTTTTCTAATCGGGATATGTTTTTTTTTTTTTTCGGTTGGACGAAAACCTGCCATTGGCACGGTCACAAGGTACCGCCAATGACGTCACTAATCCGACCCATGCGGGAGGAGAGACCTCGATTCTGCTGCTGGAAAACTTTCGCCGTCTTTTGTGTGTGCTGTCGTTTCGTTTTGGCCACTGAGGGACAATACGAAGTTTAAAGAATGTCGCCGACAGCCGCTAGGTGGCGATAGCACTGATAACTAAACGCTGACCGTAGCCCCCCGCCCTTAGTATGGACGGCTCTGAAGAAGAAAAATCAATCAGGAGCGATTAATGATGATGATTAATGAAATCAAAATCGTATATATAGTACCTTTCTATTTTCAAAATTAAAGTTTAATAAAGGCGTTTGAAAGACGCGAAGACAGGTGTGAGTCCAATAGAATATATTACTAAAATTAAGTACCGGAACTTTAAAATATTTATGTAACCGGAACATAGTCCAGAGCTTAGGGGTGGATCCTGCAGTCTGGCTATTCCAGCTGCATCCCTCTTCCCTTCCCTTCCCTGCCCCT
>JAUJYS010000808.1:0-20326 GCA_033995665.1 Melogona broelemanni | reverse complement strand
GTGGTGTGTGTGAAACCTGGTACTGTCTACCTTTGATAATTATTTTTAATAATTTATTTAAAAATTTAAAAATAAACGTGACAGGGGGCATGTGAGCAGGGAGGCATGTGATGGGGGAACCGGAGACGTGTGAATCATTGTCGCAAACTGTTCGGGTGAAACGCATTTACCCGCGTTAATTTCGATCATATTAAACTAATCTTGATATAATACATTGTATTTCTGGGACCACCACATTCCTTTTTCAGCAAGATGTAAATAATGGGCCATTCACCTTTTAAAGAGATATTTCGTCCAAGAACTTACGAAAGCGTTAAAAAAAAACAGTTTCGCCAGAAAGGTCTAGCATGGGTGGCAACGATTAAAGGCGATAAAGATGCCATAATTTACTGTGTGCATTATTGCAATGCGTAACGTTTAACTCTCAGTTTAACTCTCTCCCAGAATAGTGTCTTATAATCGCCAATTTAGAGAATAACCTAAGTGGATAACACGTGATTCAAAGCTTGGAGCACGTGCACGTTGGCTAATGGAGCTCGAAATATGGTAACAGTTATCGACACGCAACCTTGTTGGTTTTTCACAATGTGCCAATTAACGCCGGCTAGTTGTTTACCCCGCTGTATGTGCTCACAAGTCAGGCTGGCTAATGTGTCAACGGGATGTTTTAAAGCCATAGAGTGCCAACTAACAGATGTCGAAATCTCTCGCCACGTGGAAGGCTGGAGGAGCGCCACTCCACGATCAGCATGGTGTCATTCGTTAAACTAATGACTTTTTCCTGCGCGCTCTTTTTTATATAATGTTTGTTAGAAGTGTTCTTGGGCCATGCTTAAATTTTTTATTTTGACGAATGTCCACTTTTTATTTTAACCCATGACTAAAAGCTAAAAAGCAGTAAGACTAAAAGGGTGATATTTTTGTTCTGATGGTGCACACTGCTGAATATATAAAATGTTGGCGATAAAAAAGTGAATCTGTCCTACTTAACTAACTCAGATGAGCACAAAAGAATCTCTCAAATCGGAGAACTAGATATCACACAAAGTCATAAGATTGACAACGAAATTTAGGACCAAAAAGCAAAATTTAAAATTGAGAAAATTGTGCGTTCGTCGTTGCTCAGTAGTAAAGCAGCCGTCTTGCGTTGCGCGGCGATCCCGGGTTCGATTTTCAGGTCTGGCTTTAGTTTTTCGTTGCCGATCCACAGGTGAAAATACGCCCAATAAAATAAAGGGGATTACCTGGTAGATGGCTACATATTATTTTGTAGAATATGTAGCCCTCTAAATAGGACATAGAACATATACATACATAGAACATAGAACGTATTCACTAGATTGATGACGATCATAGATTGTAAAAAAAAAAACTTTTAAGAAAACTTGAACTGATTAATCCAGTCAGAATACTTATCAAACAAGAGGGACGACTGACTTTTGGTCCTGCATAAAAATACGCACGTCACGCTTAACAGCTGCACAATATTACCTAATTTCCCATTTGGCCACAAGAGGCGCTGCACGTGTTCTTCGTATGTTATCTTTTAGAATTGATCCCCGCCATCATCTAGAACCTCATCTTTTTCCAGTTCAGACCGACCGAATAAGAGCACCGTTGCGAGACCAAACCGATATTTTTACAAATGGCCATCCTTTCGCTGCTGACCGCTGGACACTACTAGTGGTCGCTTGCCACCCGCCAAATGCCGTCAATGGCGGCCAACGGCAAACCGGAAGTGGTCGAGCGGGGAGGCCACCAGCAGCAGAAGCGGCGCCGGAACCGGTTCGACATGACCGGCCATGAGATGTGTTCGCTGACGGCACCTGATGACGGCTGGAGTTGGGTCATCTTGTTCAGCGTGGTCACTGTCACGGTGATGTCACCTTCGGTGGTCGGATGTTTCGGAATTATTTTGCCGGATGTGCGGCGCACGATGAATACGAACGTGTCACAGGCAGCGCTGGTGCCCACCCTCGCCCAGTCGCTCAACAATCTGTCAGGTTAGTGCACTTTAACTCACACCCACTCATCGATATTAATCACTGTCGATGTTATTAACAAAAGTAAATGTGGAGATATCAATTAAAAATGAGTAATACCTTAGCGAGTGATCTATTTGTTTCGTAGCTTTTTTATTTTATTTATTCTGCTCTAATCCGAAAAACTAAGGTAAACTAAGGTATTGCGCCAATGATTGGCAATCATTGTTTGTAAACTCCACCCCAAAAAAAAAAAGGTGTGACCCGAATTTTGTTAGCCCCGTTATGTTCAGCAGGATTCACACTTTAATTTAACCCTACTGAAAGCAAAAAAAAATCAGCAAAAAAATGGTATTCTTGCATTTTAGCTTTGGTTGCAAAGGTCCATCAGCACAGTTAAATTACAGTGTAAATCCAGCTTTACATCCATATTAAATTACACAACGAGAATATTTGAAAATTTTCATAATGACATGAATTTTGAGCATGGTTCATCGAATTTGTGGTCATTTGTCATTAGTGATTCATGCAACTCATTCAACAACATCAAGCGCTACGGTGAACTAAAAAAATAAAAAAAAACTTGGTTCGCAAGAGTCGTGGTCGGTTGACAATTCCAATCTTCGAATTTACTTGACATTTTATTAACCCAATGGCTCTTACAATTTCATGTTTATGTGTGAGCATGAAAATTTGAAATGTCACCACTTTCAATTATGATAAACATTTGAAAGACCAACTTTTGATTTTAAATTTGCATGTACCACTAAAATATTTCAGCTCCACTGGCTGCTGTCCTAGGACTTGCGTTCTCTTTCCGCAAGGTGGGCATTCTCGGTGGCCTACTTATCTCCACGGGCATCTGCCTCACTTATTTCGCAACCAGTATCGAAGCCGTATACGTCACCATGGGCCTATTGGCAGGTAATTGACAGACGCGTATTTATATACGCTTAAATTTGCATTCAGTTTTCATTCACCAGATTAATTCATTGCAAAAAGAGACTTCGTTTACAAAAGAAAGATCTAATGTGTCGTAATAGACCAATATCGACGAATGCAAAAAGTGCAGTTAGGTCGATTTCAGTGATAATTAATATTTAGAATTATATGAAACATGGAAATGCACAATATTTAGCAAATGTGTTAATTATGAGTCTACTATTAAATTTTTTTTTGGCCCAGGGACTTCACATTGTCTTATTTTTTTAGTGATGTAGTGTCATTTTCTTTAATCAAATGTTTCAAAAAATTATATTTTATAGGTTTGGGATTTGGACTGGCTAACAAAGCCGGCCTATTCGTGGTCAATGAATACTTCGACAGGAGAAGAGGTCTGGCCACCGGGACGTATTACGCAGGAGCCGCCGTCTGTCGTCTGATATTTCCGGTCATTGTCCAGCAACTGATACAAGAGTATAGCTATCCGGGAGCGTTGCTGGTGTGGGGCGCCATTCTAGCCAACATTTGCGTGGTCTCCTCGCTCTACCAGCCAGTCAAGTGGCACCTAAAGCACGTGCCGGGTCCCGGATGTCCGGATTACCCCACTCCAACGGTTGTCGTGAGCGAGAACGGTACGGCGACTGACACGGACAACGATTCCAAGATTGAGTCAGATGTCCGCACCGCGTCTACCGCCAGCTTGAAAGTGCTGACTTCGCCCTTCATTCTTGGTTCGAGTCAAGAAATTTCGTGCGATAATGACGCAGGAAAAGACATGATAGATTCTCAAATCGATGGCAACAACAAGAGCGAAATTGTGAGATGGCCGAGCATCGATGACAGGTCGAATGAGTTCGAATCGGGCGAGACTGATTCGTTTCTGACCGTCGGACAGGAGAAACAAGATGGCGGCCTAAAAAAACAAGATGGCGGCCTGGAAAAACAAAATGGCGGCCTGGAAAAACAAAATGGCGGTCAGAAAAGACAAGAAAAACAAAATAACGGCGGCCACGTGTGTCGCTATGCATGGCGCAGATCGGCCAGTGCCGTGAGCATTGCTTCGGGTATCATGTCCAATCATGACGTCGGCGATGTCCTCGCTTCCAGGATATCATGCCACGCCATTGGTGGGGCCCCCGACGAGGACCAGTCCCCACTGCACAGAAATTGCTTTTGCCGTTGGATGCACAAGTGCGTTCACGGTTTGGATTTCTCAGTCTTCAGGCAGCCGGCCTTCTACGTGGTTTGCGCTTCGAGCGTATTTCACTCGTTCGCCACCGTCAACGCCTATGTCTTCCTGCCGCTGTTGGGACGGAGCCGGGGTCTGGGAGACAGTGCGGCCTTTCTGCTCTCCTCGATCGGCATCGGGGAGATTTTCGGCCGCTTAGTTATCCCTTGGCTGCGCGATCTCAAACTGGTCAGCGCCAAATATGCCTACATGACAGGAGCCGCCTTTGCCGCCATCGCCGCATTCAGTCAGTATTAAATTTTTAAATCCCTCTTAAACGCTTGTGCATTTGTGTATATAATCATTTTTACAAATACCCCGGAATCGCACTTTTTATTTCTATTTCACTGTAATGAGACAAAGGTGGCGCCCTCAATAATTCGCTTGTGTTTTTGCATTTTGCAAATGTATCATTTTACAAATTTATATATTTTTGCAGAAATTAAAATATATCGTTATCCAATGTGTAAAATATTAGCTCGCACGGTACGATGTATTATATTTCCTGGAACAGGGTTTCTGGAAAGTCAGGGGGATTTAATTGTGGTCAGGGAAAATCAAGAAAAATCGTTCACAAGTTGAAAAAGCCAGGCAAAATTATGAACAGAATTTATCTTGACCATTTTTGTTGACTACAATTTTCTTAGATTGTTCAATTTTATTTTAGGTATAACCTTCACGGATTCGTTCACCGTAATGGTGTCACTTGCTATACTGATGGGCGTGGGAGCAGGCGCCATGGTAATTGGACATAATTTGAACCTTTTTGTTTCTATTTTGTTCCAAATGATTTGAAGTGGACCTCATTTGCAAACCCTTTCTCAATGATCAATTATTTAACTCATTTTCTCTTCTACTATAGGTGGGGCTTGGATCAGTGCTCTGCGTGGAAGCTGTCGGCTTGGATCTGTTACCATCGGCAATATCGTTTCAGCAGTTCTTTCAGGGAGCCTTCACTCTTCCTTCAGGACTTATATTAGGTTCGTCATTCACTAAACAATTAAAAATATATTTTACGTTGATATTCGTAAAGAACCTTAAATTCTGTAACACTGAAGTAACCATTGAGTGTGGTCTTTTTAATCTCGCAGGATGGATTCGTGACGTAACCGGAAATTACACCCAGAGTTTCTACGTCATGGCAGCCATCTATTCGGGATCTTTTTGGGTCTGGGTCGTGTCGGGCATTACGAGTGCAGTCAGCGATCGTCGAAGGAAGAATCGCGACAAGCTATAACATTTTTGATGTACGGTTTTTAATCAATCCATGACAATTGACAGGAATTGAATCTTGCGAAGTTTTAACGCACGTGCTCTGAAGAGCGCTTTTATTTATGGTGACATGTCGTCACATTCTACGAGTTCTAGACAATTGGACTTTTGCAGAATATTTAGTACTTAATTGTAAATAGGATTACGAAGAATTGCAGAATATTTAGTACTTGTAAATAGGATAGTTCAAGCCTTACTGAGAACTGAATTATGAATTATTTCATACATCACAATACGTAATTTTATCAAAGAACATATATACTTTTTACAAAGAGCATGGTGCATGAATTCTGGCAAGAAAACCTAAAACTCTTCAGAGTAACATTTGACGATACCAATAATGCTGTCCGTATGATGCACCAGCATTTTCATCAGCTTGTGTGATTTTTTTAAGAACATGATTTGTAATTACGTGCAACAAAAAATAAAAAAGTACTGAATCAATTAAAAAAACTGATAAATTTATTTCTGCAGTGTTATACATCTACATTAATTCGTTATTTTATTTACAATCAAACAATATTATACTAACGCGAAATTTGTATCACATCTACGATTTGCAACTTAGCTATTTTCTTTTTAAAGAACAAAGCGTGAACTCAAATCTCACTAAAAACATGCAAATAATACTTGCAGAATAGCTGAAAACTGACCTTAATTTGCACCGCCATTGTATAAACGATCTTTTTAACATTGAGGCATTTTCATTTAATAAAATCAACCGATATGTTAACCTTTGTTTGGCACGAAGCAATAAAAGAATTTATTTGTCAATGCAATGAAATACAATACAAATTCAATATGATGAAATATTTGTACATTTGTCAATGGAATTGATAAGTTTGGATAAATGCTGAACGGCAAATATAAACAATCGTAAGAGATTCATCGTTGGAGACATGCACAAACAAATGCAAAAGATGTATTTGTTTTAGCGTGAAGCTCGTTTGTTCAAGAAATGTAATTCTTGGCTAAACAAAATAAAATTTCTTAAATTTTATTCAGGCATAAAAATATTTTTTCTGTAACTTTTACTAAAATAGATATATCATTTTCCAACTACACATATCACACAATTTGACAATCATAATTGTTTGCATATACTAGCAGTATCTGTTGCCATTGGTCACGAGGGATGCTTGAGATGTTATAACCTTGATCAGCTGCTTGATGTTCAGACAAGGTTCAACTGTTTCAACACCATTCATAAGCAGCACTTGGTAGAATAAAACACGACATCATGCGCATAGTGAAAAAACTCACATTATGTGAGCATAGGGACGAAGTTGTTCTTGGAAATACACTGTATACTTGTGTCTCGTGTAAAGTACAACAAACCAAGAGGAGGCCGTGAGTACATTCGTGAATCTTTTGTTATCGCTCAATGAATGAGTTAATCGATTGAAAAATGGTGGAGCACTTCGAACTTTTCGAATAAGTGTTGAAAGTTCATGCTTTTATCACATACAAAATTTACAGCACGTCACATTTATTCCGGTGGAAGACTAAACCTTCAAGGTAAAACGTTTCTCTTTAATCCTTATGTAGCAGCATCTTTAGGCTTAACACGTTTATATGAGGAATCAACGTTCCCATATTTATTACTCGTTAACTCGCTTGCTAACATTTTCTTAGGAATTTGATTCAAGGACTACAAAGCAAGTATGCTATTTATCTAGCTAATTTTCGAATTTTACTCCTTGCGTGCGAATAACTCCCAGGAAAAGGCGCTAATGTTTGGTAAAGATCAGCGGAGGAAGAAGAAGGGGACGTCCACGCAAAAGATGACTTGACAGCATCATGAGTTAAGACTGACACCAGAGTGTCACCCCAGAAACTTTGAGACGTGTCATCAAATCGTCCCAATTGGAGAGCGCTTCCCTCTTATCACTGACGTCACCAGGACTTGGTCCATCAATAATGTTCATAATAATAAGCAACATTTGAAATCATTTTTTCAAGTCGATAATTCAAATTGCTGGAGTTGAACGAAGTTAAACCACGAAAGCTATTGTTAGCCACCTTTTAATTTACGCTGCTCGTGTTAGAGACTAATAAAAATACTAGCTCGTATCTCTCGGACACTCAAATGAGTACAAAGCAGCGATCTCTATACACGGGAGATTGCTTCATCCGCCGAGTAAGTAATGTATTCTTTATAAATTCTTTAGAATAACGAACTCAGGTGGGAATAGTCGTGGTCGGACTTATTGGTTTGACAAAGCGATCCAAATACAGGATGCTGGCACTGATCAGGCTGCCGATGGCCAATGTGACAAAGGTGGGTACAAAACTTCCGGTTTTATCCACCATCAAACCTAGGAATAAATTTGACAAAAATTAACAAAAGCGTTAAGGAAGAAAATATTTAAAGCGGACTAGATACTTTTGACTTACCCATGATGGGAGTAACGAATAGAATGACGACTCCCAAAACAAACTGCACGAGACCGTAGAAGGCCGTAAACAACTGGAGAGGAACGTAATCCAGAAACACGTTGATGGATATGGCGATGGAACCGCCGCTGGCGAATCCAAATATAACCAGCGAAACCAGCAACATGGTGTAGCTATCGGAGAACGTAGTCACTGCGAAAGCAAATGGGAAGAAAAAAAACATTTGTATGTAAAAAAAAACAATTAGCAAGATAATGCATTTGTATTATGCCAAATATAATGCTTTATTATTTTAAAAGAAATAACCGTATTTTTCCATGACCGAATTCTAAAAATCATTTAATTCTTAAATTTTGGATATGTCAAGAAAACTGAATAATTTAACAATTTATAGTTCAAGGTTTCCACAACTTTCTACTAGCTTTAACATCAAAAGAAATTATTTACAAGAGGCATTTTAAACTAATTCCTTATTATTCATTAAGAAAATAGTGCCATGCTAATTTTAACTGTAATTAAATTTTAAATAACAGAATGTGTGTTTATTTACAATATATATATATATATAAATATATTGCAGCTTTGATTTGAAGCTACAACAATATTTTGAATTTTTTTTTGAATTGATGTTTCGTCTTCAGGCGTCAGGCACTGTAATTTCCTCCTACATGCAATTGTTAATGATAAATAATATGAATTGAAAAAACATATGTTGCTCTATCGATATCGATTCACATAGCCCATTATTTTACAGCATGTCTCTCATACGTACTGATAATAGCAGCAGCAGTGAGTAAACAGCAGGCGCTGTACAAATGCTTCTTCCCGTTCTGCAACCAATCAGTGAGCGCCGGCATCAGCAGCCGACCGCACATACTGGCCACCGCGATGAACGAGATCAGCCCGGCCGACTCGTCCCTCGACAATCCCACCGTCATTCCATAGGGCGGCACGAACATGCTGAAGTTAGCCAGCGTCACAATCATGAGCGAAAAGGAGGCGGTCAGAATGTAAAACAGGCCCAAACGAAAGAAGGTGCCGAACGCCATCGAGCGGTAAAAGTGCACCATAATCTGCAGGGGTCCGCGCTTGACCTGAGGCGGTACCGTGGCGCCACAAATCGAATTTACGCTGGCCACGCTGCCGCAGAAGTGGTGATGCAGAGACACATCGCTCGTCGTACTGGACTGCCTCTGCAGGAACGCGTTTCGACGTCGCTGCTCGGCGCCCGCATCCTCTTCGTGCGGTGCGCCAAGTTCCACCTTACAGTCTTCGTAAACATCGGCGGATCCAGCATGGCCGCCATTGGTGCCGATGTCCCCCTCTGGTGGCGACGCGTAAACACTTTTGTTATTGTTTTGAACGATTTCCGGCGTCGGTCGACCGTCGTCGGACAGCATGGGCCGACGTTCGTCCGGTTCGGTTTGGACGTCATCCTCATGCCAGCCCTGGACGTCGTCGCTGTCCACGCAGGCTTCGTCCGCTTCTTCCACCTCCAACACTACTTCGGGTTCTCCCTCGTCGCACGATTCGAATTTCTCCTCCTCGTGTTCCTCGGGGATGCCGGGGAGGATCCGGCAGGAGTCCAGACTGAGCGTGCGACTGCGGCTGCGCGGCGGGCTGGGTGTTTCCGCTTCCGCTAACTTGGCCTGCTGCCACATTCGCTCCATGGCTGCCAGGTGGACGTCCTTCTCGATGGAGTTGGTGGTCGGCCGTTTGCCCTTTTTGACCACGCCGCCACTAGATCGGGTCTTTTTGTTGGACTTCCGGTGACGGATTTTGGGGCGTGACGATGATGATTTCCGGTTACCGTTTTTGGGCGCCGATTTTCCGCCGAGGTAGATGCCCTCATCCGGGATGAAAGTGAAGGAGGACCGCCTGGAGCTCTGCGAGACGGTTCGTCGGCGGGAGGACTTGGTTGCGTTGGAAACGACGGGTTTTCTGGCGGCGTTGTCTTCCAGCGAGCGGAAGAGGCAGGCGGAAACGCAGATGTTTAGGGTCATGCCGCCCAGCACCAGGATGCATCCGCGGTAGCCGTACATTTCCAGGAACCAGCGAATGATGTGTGGCAGTACCTATTTTCTCGTCAGACATTAAAATATTTTTTGTTACAAAAATTATGTAGTTTGAAAAAGGCTTTTCTTTTACTCCTGGCACGATGTCGAATAAAATTAGTAAAAGTTATCTCTACCATCTGTCCCAGAGAGCTTCCAGCCATGCAAATGCCGGTAGCCAGTCCACGCCGTTTCTTGAAGTACTGGCTAATTAGGTAGAAGCCGGGAGCCAGCGACAAGCCGGCCCCAATACCTATAGAAAATTGAAAATTGAAATCTGAATTAGAAATCCATTTTTTTTAAAGAAAACCGTTCTAGGTTATTGAAAAGGTAACTGGCATTATATTGTTTTCAATGCAGCTTCTAAAAAAGTTTTATTTTTCACAGTTCGACTTAAATAAAATTTAAAAGTAATTGTATTTCCTACATGCATTATCACCAATGTGATCCCAACAGTGACATAAAAGGTAGATATATATGTACGTGCGTATTTTTATTTCAAATAATTGTAATACACATTTTTACGTTATCGTCTTGAATTAATTTGAATTACGAGTCGAATTCAATAACTAGTGTAAATATAAATGGTGTTTTTTTTGCTATCTATGTGTAACAGTTGCATGACAGTCTGATATCTTTTAACGGATGTTTGAACTTTTGCGTGCGTGTATTGGCAAAGATAGAAGAAGAACACACGGAAGTGGGCTTAAGGGTTATGCCAAGAATAACTTGCTGCAACTTCATTTTACATTCAGCCGTTAAAGCTAATCCCAATCGTGTTGTCGAGGCACATTCGCAAAATACTAAAATAATACTAAAATAATTTCTAAATACTAAATAACCTTTAAAATTAATTATTTTTATAGATAATATACATAAACATTTTATTTTATTTGATACGAAAAAATTAATTTGCATTAGAATTTGCATTTACAATTGAATTGATAAACTTCAGTAGATTCATTTCAAATACGATCGTTCCGAAATGAAAACCATAGCTTGCAGATTCTAATTTCAAATTGTATATTTTAAACATTGAAATTGCCTATAGAAAAATAAATATATGTATGATTGACCCCTTCCCTCCACTTTCTTTAAAACGCTTCGGCTTGGTTTAGATAACCCAACTCAAAAACTCCATCAATGTAGGACGCGGGAAAATAATCGTAAACAACTTTTTTTCCCGCCAAAGCCGAGATTACCTTTTTATAGAGGAAGCATTTGTGGAAGTGAACTTGCGACTGAACAATTGCTATTGCAGAGTTTCGGAAATTCCCCGGACGCGGCGCTGGGATTCTTATCCTACTAGTTGATCTTACCTCCGAGCAATCCGTAGGTAAAATAGAGGGCGGTGATGCTGTTGGTGAAGAAGCTGAGCACCAGGCCCGAAGACAGCACGAGGCCGCCGACAAAAGTAACACTTTTGACCGAGTAGATGGAGACTAGGGCGCTTGTAATGGGACCTAGAAGAGAGATTGATGACAAGGTTTGAGAAATGTGAATATCTTTATCTTGACATAAAAATGAAGGGGTCCGTAGCCAAGGATAAAACGGCAACAATTGTAGACAAACTTAATATTTTATGATGCCGAAACATGAGAAATTAAAAAGGGTTAACAAGCTTAACATACAGAATCGGGTGAATACTGTACGGTGTTGTGTTGTAACCACGAGTTGGTTGCATACACATGATGAAGGTCACATCCCATAATGTTTCGGCATATAAAAATGTTAAGTTTGTTTACAATTGTTGTCGTTTTTTCCTTGGTCACCGACCCCTTCATCTTTATATTTAATACATGCGGCTCCTGCGAACTCTCCTTCATTGTCACTTTCTCTTGACCTTGCACGATATTACGCCGGCATAGACGAAGGTGACGCAACAAAGCAAACAAACAATGATGATTGTTTTCATTTTATACATTCTTATTATTATGTATTTTTATAATTTGTAATCATGTAACGTCCCCCGGATTTTCATTGTAAATATGGATGATTAAGCAAAACGGCTGCTATCATTGGGCTCATGCTCTAGTACAGCTCATGCTACAAATATCATTGGTACAGCTCATGCTCAATAACTATACATTATATCTCCCAATAGATTGGGAATGATTTGTACTGTAACAGTGCAGTGCAATACTGCATTCAAAATTGTTCCAATTTTTTTCTTAATGTGTTGAACCAATTTCTACTTAATTTAATATTTTTACGCTTAGTTCACGATAATGTCAAGTGTGTGAATGTGTCATTTGCATAGAACACAGGATTTGCCCTGGTGCACTTTTTAATTTATGGTTGGCCACACATTCACTTTTACGGGTACAAGTGCTGTTGAAAGTAACCTTCGGACGCGCACAAAATTGAAACAGGAAGTTATCCAACGTGTCATTTGCGCATGAAAGCGGCTACGCTTTCGATATGCGAACAAAAAAGCTTGTCACGTGAATATTTTCGAAACTAAAAAATAGGTTTTCGCTGTAACTGCTACCATTATTTTTCGTCGTTGCACTTTCCGGGCCATTCATTGTTGTCAAGGTTGTATTTTTTGTCGCAGCCCTTACATACAGAATCGGCGCGTTTTTCTTCCTCGATGCCACACTTATTGTGACGTGATTTACGCACGCGCAGGTACATATGGCTTCTCGCCAGTATTATTAATTCGCCATTGTTTGCGATCGTTATTCAGATTGTAATTTTTTCCATTTATTGATGAATGTGGCGGCCCAGTTCTGAGTGAGTTTTTACAAATTTATTGGCACCCCAGACAAACGCTCTCAGGATGACGATTGGCGTATGGCCAATAGCTCAATCTAACCGAGGGGAGGTTGAAATTTTGCCAACTGAAAATAGAAACTATTTTTTATGACTTGACTTTTTTTTTAAGGTTCTCCGAACTTTAACAATAGGTGGCGTTCAAGTCATCAAGTTTTTTTTTCCAATCGCAGTAAAAAAAAAATGTCGCTGTAGGACCTTCTGTATCCTGTTAATTTAACAAAATCTGAAGATACATTTTCATCTGTACCACTGGATCGAATAAACGAGGACCCGCGTTGGGAATCGAACTCGAGTCTGCCGTATCGCAACCGGTTACAATTGTCACAACGCCACTAGAGGGCACCATAAAAAGGTCTTGCTCAGAAACCATAGAAACGGTGCCTATGTAATGGTTACAGACATGTATTAATGCGATTTTTATGGAAACCAGACTGAACACAGCAATGGTTTTAAGCACTTAATAAATGACGCGAGGTTACGCGATAATCCATTGGTGCTCCATTAATTGATTGATAAATGAAGTGAAACGCGTCATATCGCTTCCATTTTACCGACACTTGAGAATAATTTTCCCAGCAACTGGTTATCCGTCTTATGCAGTCTGTCGAAAAATGAACTGTTAATTTTGAATGTGCAGCCATTTTCGAATAAAATGCAAAAATATTCTTTTATTTGCGCCAGACATTATTTATCCACCTACGCGTTTTTTTTCCGGTTGTTTATTTCTGTCAAATTACCTTGCATTATTTTGTGTGCTTCAGGATTTTAATTACTCAGCCCCTAACCACTAATGCTACGAATACAAATTGACTTGAAATGTCGTATTCATCTTTGATTTGTGAGTGGCACTACGGATCGTACATTGTGTTTGGTATTGCGTTGTAATTAAGGACTGACGGAAAAGAACAGCGATAATATGTTTGGTCAACTGGTTTTTCCAAAGAGAGCACAGTTTCAAAACAATCAATCAACGTACTTAGAGTAACTTACATGAACGAGATACGAATGCGTCATTTTACGCTATGTTAGGCAGCTGAGTGATTTCCTCGATAGCTTTTCATTTGACCTGTACAAGGACTACATTTCTTCAAACTACGCTTGTTGACTTTCCAAATTGCCGACAAAAGCGAATTATAGCTATGTGCAAGAACTACAGGAGTTGAAAAATCCAAGCCCACCGCTTATTGAACCCGAACGACCAAATTCTAGGTCAATAGCAAGGTTGGAATCATGCGCGTGATCGCGATCAAGAAACGGCGCTGACAACTTGCGCATATACATGTACGTTGTCAGTTGCACGATGAATATTCTAACTTAGATCAGAAGAAATGATCAGGTCGCCCCCTAAGGGGCTGTAAATACGGTAGCATAACATCAGTAAATATTGTAACCGGAGTATATACTTGTAAATAAGACATTTTCGTTCTTGACGTCATTCCAGTCATTACAATTACAATTACAATATATACCCGCAAGCAGCCCCTTTTAGGGGGGGCAAATGGCGGGGGTCAAAGATCAGTTAAGGACAAAGATGGGGTTATCCTTATGTTAACAGGTTCTGTATTCGAGGCTCTGTTAGACTGGTCATAGGTCCCATGGGGCTGCTTAATGTACGTATTGTAATTTTAATTGCTTCTAGTGGTGCAAGGAGTGACTGACAATGGTTACTTTCACTTGTTCGCAAACTGCGTTTCGTGTATTCAGGCCTTATGTGGGTTGCGTTGGCCTCGCTGCCAGTATTTTTTCTCCATTCCACGACCACTGTCATTTAATCGCGACTGCGACATGGCCTTGCGTCAAACTTGTTGACGCCACCCGATTACACAGGCCCATAATCACAATCACAATTACCATTACCCGAACCGCAATTGCAGTTGGCGCCGTGGTCCTCGACTCTTAATTCATGATTACGACGGCAGGTGACGCATTGAGCGCGGCAATTAAATACACCGTACGCCACGCTAGTAGTTCGTTCTCATATTTTTTACTTGGTGGTGTCTGTTTCAGTTATCCGTCCTGTGCATATTGAGCATCTCTGGGTTTTAGAGAATCAGGCCATTCCCTATGTTATAGTAGATGTCCGATTGATTCTATGCTTCTATTGTTATTTCTTCTTTTATTATTATTACTACTTCATACTGAAAGCATTCCAAACGTACTTTGAAGTGAATTTGAATTGACGAACTAAGCGCCACTAGCGTGACATATAAAACATACTTCCACCTGTTAAATGAATAATGCTGTAAATGTGCGCCACCGAGTGGCAAAGCATATTGCGAACACATAAACATTGAGTGAGTGTGTCACATGTAACGTCGCTTGCGTAGTGCTAAACAACAGAAAAATACAGTGAATTTTCTTATTAAAATTAAGGCCGTACTGACTGAAGGATGAAATAGAGATATTGAGCGTTTTTAATATTGAAATATTTCGTGTTCCACAATTTTGGAGAACTCTATTTCTACAACTATAGGTATACTTGTATGTTTGGCTTAGGCGCAATCCACTCCAATTACAATAGACTAAAGATTCAATTGAAAAGCCAATTTATAATGCTGGATTACGATATCATTGTTTGTTGCTTACTGACAAAGACTGTGAAATTAGAGCTCTAATCTCAACCCGCTTGTCGGAACGAATGATGCATCAATTAACTTTTTCAATTATGCTGTCTTCAAAAGCCTTGCGCTAAACTGTAAACTACAGTTGACCGTAAAGGTTAAGTAAGAATTTGAATGACTAGTTAAGTAGCCATGCCAATTTTTCCTGCCACTTTCAGGTCACAAGCTTCATTTTTCTGTCGCTTAATTCAACCGGCAATCTATCTTTATCAAGGACAGGGACGGACTAGCCCGGGCAGATGAAGGAGAAATCCGCCCGGGGCGCCCTCCAAAACTGGGCCCCACACTACAAAAAGTTGACAAGTTGTCATTAATTTGAAATCAAATTAGGTAATTTCAGGTTCCAGCCAACTCGCACCCAGTTAAACTGTGAACTAACTGTAAAAGTGAGCGTCATGTCCTTTTACCCTATTTTGTGGCTATGTGTTTTTTTGCGCTGCGCGCGTTATTTTTTTTTCCTATAGCATTTTTTTAAATCGTGGCATGGCGCGCTTTACCTTGCCTATTATAGTTATTACAGTTTTTAAAAAAATCATTGAAATGCGCACGCTCTTTCGAAACTGTAGGTGTTACATTAAAAAATTCGTGGCGCTGGCGCTGCGCGTACTCTTTCATATCGGGTGTTCTGTTGATTATGCATTATTCACTCAGTTCTGTCTTGGTAAAAATTTGGTAATTTAAATGTGATTTTTTTAAATGTTGAATTTTAAATTTTTGATTTCCATTCATTTTTCCATTGCAGTGTGTGGACCTGGATGTCAACTCGAAGAATGTATCACTAACCACGCAATCCAATGAGCCAAGATTGATGACCTGCTAATCTGGATAATGGCTCCATCGTCAAGCCTTGAGAGAGAAAGCATCTTACGCGGTGCAGGTTCAAAGGTATGCGTGTGACCCGGCGGCCGAAAAGATTTTTAAGGATTCGGTTATTGGCCCCTGGCAAGACCTTCGTGTTTCGCTAACTCCAACTA
This sequence comes from Melogona broelemanni, assembly GCA_033995665.1. Classification (NCBI taxonomy): domain Eukaryota; kingdom Metazoa; phylum Arthropoda; class Diplopoda; order Chordeumatida; family Chordeumatidae; genus Melogona; species Melogona broelemanni. Next base: position 4,078 of record JAUJYS010000808.1, on the reverse strand, counting down.
CGTAGCAAAGTCTGTTTGGCCGTCAGGGCCACTCGCACCAACTCCTGCTCTTGTCTGGCCATCGTTGGACTGCTTGGACCATCGAAATATTGGAAGTGCCTGGAGAAGTCAGGGTAGGTTAACCATTTTCCACTGGTCATCAGAGCCCCTTCTTTTCCTTTCCTGCATGCGCGCTCGGGTCCCTAGTCATCGAACAAGAATCAGGTGTCCTGTTAGTCACTGTTTGAATTGTTGTCATTTTTGAAATGTTTACTGCATTCAGTTTTCAGTCTGCAAAAACGGTGAATGTTTAAAATGTCACGGTGCCAGAGTTCTATACAATTCGCAGTTGCGTTAATGATAATGTGCCAGGAATTTCCACCGCATTTACATTGTACTTTTCAACAGCGATTTTAAAGTTGATTATAAACGGCACATAGAAGTAAGCATGCACAGAGCGATTGAAAAATAATAATTAGTGACACTCAAATTTAGTGTGAATACGTTTATAATACGCCTAAATGACATCCAAACTTCAAATCGTGTGCCAAATTCAAATTGGGCCAGTCGAATGTCACATATGCGCCGCGGCCAAGACAATCCAACAGAGTTGTGAGTTCGCACATTCAATATCAGCAATTGACTTCAATCACATTGGACTGGCCCGATTTGAACTTCACGCACGAGTCTTTAACCTGGCATTGTGATTTGAGATTTGTGATCAACATTTTATAGAGTACACTGAAAGTATACGTGCATAAGTACAATGAAGTCCATGAGTTAACAGTATGGCATTATCAGTGCGCGCTTTTTCATTGTTGTCAGTCACAGAAAACGTGAGTTTCATCAGTTCAATCATAGATGCGCGGTGATCACACTAAGGGAAGGTTTCACTAAAAGTAAAAACCCAATATGAATTAAGTTAATATGCAAAATTGTTGCCAACAGAGGTCAATCACTTTATTAGCAGTAGAAGGGCCATCTGTACAAATACTATTTGTCAATTTTTGCTGACATGACAGCAAAGCTGTTCATTGATGTCTATCCGATGTCCATGTGCTTCAAGATCTCTCACTTCTTTGACCATAATTAACATCTGCTAGTTGGTGTTACCATGCAAATTAAATGCTGGTGGCGTTTGGTATTTCATCAGGATCTAACCAGGTGTAGTCGGATTTTGTTTGCGAAATCCAACTTTTAATTTGATTGTGTACAGCCGATAACTCTTGTCGAAATCTTAAAATAATCATAAAGATATTACGATTAGAAATGTAGCAGAATGCAGTTTTCTATTTTGTGTAAGCTTTTACATAATCACATTACAATGATTATATTATATACTAGTCAATTTGAAATCAAACCTAGCACTATTTGCATAGTTCAACTTATATTTTAAGTTATGAATATACTAGTAATATATTAATCATATTTGAGGATGTATCACATTATAAGATGTATTATATCTTAAGATAGGTAAGACATCAAATTACTGAAAATCCCAGACCACAAACTGGCAAAGCTACGATACATTTTGCACAGAATTTTTTTTATATTCCCGAGCACTACATGTATAGTGAATATCACTACATATCACTACATTCTTACATTCTTGAGAATGTAAGTTACTATTTTTTTTTAAATGTTCGAGCGGTGACATAAGGTAGGGTCTATTTCGTTTACATAACGACACATTGGGTATTTCGTGAAGGTCTAGTCTATTTTTATGCTTTATGCTTAGAGCTTCGCCAGCTCTTGTTCGTCGATTACATCACGACACTTTTTGCCGTACATTAGCCTAGTTCACGGAAGATGTTAAAGCCCATGCTTGTGGTCATTCGTGGTAGGTAAATGTACATTTTGTGTACATGTACATTTGCGCCGTTTCACTTACTGTTGCACGATTTTCACAGCATTTGCTTCAAAAAGCATGGGTACTTCGAAATCTCCCAAGTTGTTTGTCATCCTTGAGCTTAGCAGCTCCATTGTGGCAACCAATGCTAGCATTTGCTTTCGTGAAGCCAGATGATCGATTACATACTGTTCATTAATGCTTGCATTGACCTAAAAATGATATGTTGGCAAACGTGAATATTTCTCCCACAAGTGGTAAATAGCAATTGTTGTTTCATAGTACATGGTTCTATTTTGCCAACCTCGACTTCATTCAGCATCATTTTCGATTACTTTTGAAGCCATGTTACTTGCTGGTATTATATTGAGGAGTTTATTTATTTTTTCTATTTACGACATTTTCTATCATCGACTACTGTTTTCACTTTTCTCTATATTTTTTTTTACCTTACTTGTTGGGAACGGTCCCTCCTGATAGGCCGGATAGTTGGGTGCAAAGGAGTAATAATGAAATTGCATGAAATTAATCGAGGCGTGCTTGGCCGACGCCGTCGATATTACGACTGTGAGAACATCAATTAATTCTTTGCGGGTTCGAAATCCCTGTTGGTTGTGCCCGGGTACACCCTATAATAAAATGACAGTAATTGTCAAGATGAAAATTGAAATCACGATCTACAAAGTGTTTAATACAAAAGTTTGTCTTAATTTTTTTGGTAAGTTGGACGCGCCTTTATAATATTTGCTTAAGAAATTTTCGCAGGAATAATTAAATTTGATACTTATGCTAATAATTTCTTATGAGTATTATTGTAGAAGACGCATTCCAATAAAAAATAATTTTATTGCAAAGCTGAAAATTAATATGAATACCAAGTTACACGACTTACACACTGTTTCTTAAAATACATGTATAATATAAATTATTTGTGTCTTAGTATCTTAAAAGGCGTCGATGTCATTATGTAAAATCAGTACCCCTTTGCTTGCACTTTTTTCCCATTTTAGAATTTTTTTAGTATCAGATTGTAAATAATTTTGTTTACTATTAACCATATTTTATTGCCTTGATTGCCTCTTATCGGTGTTATCCTGAAAATAATCATGAATTGCTCTTATTGAGTAATGTATATTTATGAGCAACACCTAATTGTAACAGGTGTGACGTGTCATTTAACGATCATACCCTACCATACTGACACATTAGCAAAACTGTTTTACACATTACATTAAGTCCAAGTCCTCTTTTTGTGCCAGGATCGGAGGAATCAGTGAATGCCCGGCGCCAGTTGTTTATTTCCTTGTCTTTAGAAAGAACATCATCATTCTCTGTATTCCAAACAAAAAGGTATTTTTGAATGACTTAACAATCGTTAAAACTGATCAACGTTGCATTGTTTGCTCTGAACATAATTACTTTGAAATTGTATTTTATTGGAGGCAAGGCGCTTCTAGCGTGTTACGTTGTGGTCGAGATTCACACAACGGGGACAGAATTCAGAGGTTGTTGTTAGCCAAAATCTGGTAGTGAATGTACTTGTATTTCACATCCTCCTCACAGGGTGAGTGACACTAGGATCAGGGGCGGTTTTTGACTTTAAAACGACTCACGCATTCAAAGTTATTGTAGGGGGGAGGGGGGGGGTAGAAGATCAAACACGTGAAATAATAAGAATTTGGGTCGTTCAACATGTTTTTGAAATAATTTTTCTTAATAATCGGTTAATGCCGGTACGCACCGATGGCTCAGTGGGTATGGCAACATCCTACGAAACCGACGGTCCCCGGTTCGATTCCCAGCGCAGGCTTTCATTTATTATACGAGCCTGGGGTACTGGCGTCACCCCTGAGCTTCCACTAGTGAGTCCAGAACTTAGGGGTGGATCCTGCAGACTGGGTATTCCAGCTGCCATTCCCCATCCCTTCCCCTCACATATCTCCTAAGAGATCCGAGGGTGCAGTAATCCTGTAGTGCACTAGGCACTACGGTAATTTGAAAAAAATAAAAATAAAATAATGACTAAATGGATTTTTAATAAAAACAGCCAAAGTATTCTCTAGATAAATATGAGCTTCTTTGTTTTTTTTTTCAATTCGTTCTGAAAATTGCACGTGCAAAAAAAATGAAAATGAAGTGTCCGGTTCAGCGCCGAAATAAATATTATTTATTATTCGATGCAGCAGCTTTTGAATTCTATGTCCTGGGAGTCGTTTGTCTATATATTTTTTCCAAACTCTAGAAATTGTT
>JAUJYS010000807.1:0-20331 GCA_033995665.1 Melogona broelemanni | reverse complement strand
GACCATCCCCCTCCCCCTCCCCCCTCCCTTTTTCTCCGACCCCAACATCACAATCCCCTCTCGCTGTCGAAGTAAACTCGATTTCATCTCCAGTCCGCGACGTCCATCTTTTTTTTTTCCTTAGACGTTGAAATCCGATTAAACCGATTGCAGACGCCAGTCCGCATCCATATATGAGAAAGAGAAAGACAAGAAAAAAACGGGGTGCCTTTGTGTGCTGATGGATTCATTGTCACGTGATGTGGTGACGTCAGAGACGAAGAGTGCCACCACTCCACTTTTGTATTTAACGCCGCGATTTTCCACCATCGCCAGCAGATATCGTCTATTTTTTGTGATACGCTGATGACGGTTCAAGTTGGAGAAGAAGGAAAACCAGTCCTTTTCTGATTGGTCGATCGGTTGGAACCAATCGGAACGTGACACACTTGACGTGCTATGATCAGCAATTCGAATGTCACGATTTACATCGTTATAACATTTTAATGCATCAACTACAATGTTGTCGAACGATAGGGATTTTCCAAAATTGAAGCGTTTCTATAATCGGAGTTTGCCATATAGTAAAAAAAAATGATGTTCAATTGCAAGTCTGATTAATCTGTATTGTCACTGAGTGAATCATTAATCCGTAGTGATTAATCTGTGTTAATCTATATTGTGACTGAAATAATCCAGAAGCGTTGCCCCTTGGAATTTTGGATGTTAGCAATCACTCATTGCGCTGAGTATTGCGGGGAAGTCTTCCTCAGAAATACAAGGGAAAAAACAACAACACGAAATTCGTGTTGTGTTTTTTTGTAACGTTTTTCTAACGTGTTTTGTAACGTGGATAAATTTGCGATGATAATTTCGGTGTCTAATTTTTCCTCAGTTTGTTATTATTATTTACGTGTAACAAGTGTGGCCTCGTTTTAAGTTATTTTTGGCGTCGCTGAAGACTGGGGGAGGGGGCTCCCATTGAAACTTTGGGATTAAAACTATCAAAATAGACTCGCTGCGATCTTGCACTCAGTTGACCGACTTTACAAAAATGAATTATTGAGCTGTATAGGATCTGATCAAATTAATACAGTAGTACAGTAATTTTGCGATATCTTACTGTAATTTTATCATTTCCTGTACAGCTCAATAGTGCCTTTTTGTGAGCTTTATTGCCATTATTGGTAGAAGTCTCTTTCGTAATCTTCGACCCAAACGTCGGCAATCCGACATACATTTTTTTACTTTATATTTTGCATTTCGTTGCTTTGTTCGCGATTTACATATTTGTTTTTCCTTCAAAGTAACATTCAAAGTTGAGTCATTTCGCAGGAAATCAGATGATTTCCAAATTCCGTTAGTCATTTCTTTTTCCAAAAAAGAAAACTTTTGAATCGTGAAAATTGATTTCTAAAGACTTGCGCGAGTACCCGTGTTAGGTTGTACGTCTTAAGGCTACGTCTTGTGAAAAAAAATCCATGTCTGAAGGAGTGATGGGGTGGGGATGGGGGTGGTTCTGGTGGTGGTGGTTTTGGTTGAGTGTTCGTAGACTCGGTCGGCCGTCGGCAGTTTGTTGGCTGGGCTTTTTGGGGTCGTGATTGGCATTTCATACGAACGTCGTTCAAGACGTCAGCAGCGCTTATCGACAAATTCGGAACAAAAGAAAAACTTAAAAGGACTGCTCTCTCTCGCGTTCTCTTGAAGACGAAAAAAATATATATGGAGGAGTTTGCCGATTTCACCACCTTTTCCATCCTAAGACCCTCACACCCAATCCTAACCAACTCAATGTATGTTCGAAAATTTTACACCCATCACCGATCAGTTGATCGACGGGTTCAGAGTTCCATTCCCGGCACAAGCTCCCTTTGACTATTGAATATCTGAATGTTGGCTATGCTATGTGACCCACAAATGATTATCCAAAATTAGACGGACACATAGGAGTCATCATAGCCATTGTGCGGAAATTCCGGGTTCAATTCCCGGCTCGGGCTCTTGTTTACTCAATCTCGGGGTACTAGTGAAAAGGTGCCCATCCACACACAACTGCTCGAACGGTTAGAGGGGTACTAATTCTCATGTTGTGGTAATCACTAATACGAAATAGTCACATTATTGGGTCTTAGGAATATAAATGCTGTCAATGCTCACAAGCTTCTTTAAGATAGCTTGAAAGCATTGCATTGTATCAAGCATACTTGGCACTGCTAGATACGACCAAAATCCCGGTACAAATCTACGAACGAGACGGCTTTGATTTGATCCGGACACATCAATACTGCTTTCGAAAAAATAAACCACTTTCCGGCATTTGTTACCGACACAGTCTTCAAAAGTCGAACTGCTATTAAGAAACCAATGTTTCCGTTATAAATCTCACCAGGGGCAACCTGTGCTAATTTTTCTTAATCGCGCATACCAATATATGGATATTTAACGTGTACCTGACAAGGTACAGGCGTGGGACCCGCTGCTTTACATGTTTTACTTTTCGAAACTGTATCCGGAAAATAGACACTCATCTTTGGTTCAGCAATGTAACAGAATTATTTTGACAAAATGCATATTTCTTAGGACAACCAATATGCAAGTTTTTTTTATTTCGTACGACCTGTCTGGCCCTGTTTGTATTGCGACCGACTGCGGTGCTGGCAGTCTCGGGTTCAATTCCTGGCGCAGGCTCTCGTTTATTCGATCCTGGGGTATTGGTGAAAATGTGCCCCTAACAAATTTCCACAGCAGCACGAGGGGCACAGAATCTCGTGTAGCGCTATTCCGTTTCCCAAACTGTGCTCCGCAGAGCCCATAGGGCTCCGCGGCCATTTCCCAGAGGTTCCGCGGCCATTCCTGGACGTCTTTAGCTTGAATCCAAACGCCATTAACTTGTATGTCATGGGGCTCCGCCATTAAATTTTTAAATCTCTTAGTGGTTCCGCCATTGAAAGTGATCCTTAAAAGGGCTCCGCGAGCCAAAATGTTTGTGAAACACTGCACTGCATCGATCAGGGATAAAAAATAATATTTACATAGGTATTAGTGACGTCCTTTATAGAAAAAATTCTCTTGTGGGAAATTATTGGAAAATAAAGGAAATGATAATTTAAACGTGTATATTTCACGTTAAAAATAGTGCGTTGCTATTTAAAAAAGAAACAAGTTTATCATTCCCATTCGTATGGTCTCTTTATAGTTTGTAAAAGTCTCAAATCGGTTGTTCGTAAAAAAAAATTCGTCTAAGCCTGCTTGAAGCATATAATTCCGAGTCAGATATTAAGCAGGCGAATCTCGAGTCTGCAGACAGAAATTGAGTTAGACGTTACATTAACGTTCGTGTCAATTTGTATGAGGGGTGGTGAGGGGGGGGGTGAGACGAAGTCATTGTGTCTGGATTTGCTCGAACACGTGATGCAACCAAGCACGGCGGCAAGATTTACTAGCTCGGTAATTAATTGTTTTTCATCCAGATGAACAGATACGCGTGTACACACGTATATCTCTGAGTGGATTTGGAAACGCGACCCGTCGTTTCGTGAATATGCTTACGCTCGGGATTCATTCACGACAATATGCATTTCTCTGGCGCTCGTGTCAGCTATGCGCATGTGCTCAGCGTCACGTGCTGGGCGACTAACTAATTTGACTTGGTATCACGTGCAAGATGATGAAAGTGCTTGAAGCATTAAACGTTATTTTAATGATGTATCTTTAATATAAAACACACATAAAATCGAGTGAAATATTTCATCTTTTATTTGGTTATCAAAGCACGCGATTCGTATCAATATATCCATACTTATGACGGCAATTAAAACAAAATCAGATTTACAATTTGGTGCTTCGCTCTTGTGAGGCCTTAGCGTCTTACTGGCCCATATGGATTCAATCAGTTTCTGTAATATAATTAATTGCCTCAATTTTAACGACTGTCTTATCTTCGTCGATTTATGTACCTGTGATTTTGTGATCAATTAAGAAATAGAAACAAACAATTGTTTATAGAGAAAACCTTTTTTTTTAGTAATTATTAATAAATTTCTAAGGAGATTTTCTAAACGAAGGCTTTGTTCTATTTTCTTCCGAGATGTCACGTGACCCCTTACTTGTTTGATCTAAAAAAACCCGTCATATATCGACGTCCTAGACGTCATCTACTTAGCAATAAGATGATACATTTTCTTTCGGGTTCGAATAAAAGAGATATCCCGCGCCGCGAATCGAACCCGAGGCCGTTATAAAACTAGACAGTTTCATATGACGTCATGGTAACCCTAGTTAAAATAGGTTGTCCCCGATTAGTACACTCGACAACTTGTCTGTGAAATACGTAGCCCTGGCGAATGCGACATTTTTAAATCTCGTAAAGCGCAATTGTCCGTGACGTTATGCCTCTTAGTGCTCTTATACATATGATGGGGGGGGGGGGTAAATAATGTTTGTTCCCGATTTTTTTTCTTTTTCTTTTAACAATCCCTCCCCACCACCACTACGGCCCTCCTTCATCTTTATTTCTTATTTTTTGTGTCTTCGCTTTGCTTTATTCTCCGCCGGCAAAGTCGTAACGTAATTATAGCCTCTCTCTTTTTTTCTTCTCTCGCTTGACTGTTGTTGTCTTTGCGGCGAGATTCTGGCGATGACAGCACGCACACACACAAATGTCACCTCCAATCTGTCATGTGGCGAACTCTTTAAAGAGGGCTTTTTTGTTTTTCATGTTACTGTTGGGCGTTTAAAGCATTACACATGTGTATTACATGAATTTTTACGTGTATTAAATGACGTGTATTACATATTACGTGTATTACATGAATTTTACGTGGTTTTTGTACTATTCTTGTACTATTAGTAGAGAAACAAATTGGTGTTTTTTTTTTCTTCTCTGGTATTAAGCATTTTTATATTTGGATTGGTAGTTATGAGGGGAGAAACGAAATAAGTGTTTGTTCTTTTCTGGGATAGAACATTTAATTTTTGGGTTAACAAAAAATTTTAGTGGAAAAAAAATTAGTCTTTCTTCTCTCTGGAATGAAGCGTTTACTATTTAAATTGATTTTTAGTAGGGAAATTAATTGGTCCATCCTCACACGGATGGAACATTTAATATTTTGAATAACAGCAGCACTAACAGCACGAAAATCCAGACTGCTATTTTATGGGTAGGCGCTTTTCGGATCTTTTAAAATCTCTGGCTTGGCCACTCATGGTTCATTCAATTCGAATTGCACATGGAATGAGCCTCATTGAACGTCAGGAGAACAGCAACATTAAATGAACAAATTTAATGAATTTGAACGATTTTTCTTTTGTCGAAATAGAGGTTTTTTAAATAAGAATTTCACATTTTTGGAATAAAGTTGAACTATAAGCTTTCTAGGCTTTCTTCGACAAGACTTTAGGCTTATGTGACTAGTATTTCGGCGACGAGATATTCCTAACAACAAATATATTGTACATCTAAAATTGTTTTATTATTCTCTTGGTCGCAGTACCAGCAAATGCATTTCAGCCTCGCGCATGCATATATAGCCTCTATGCCAGCAGTTAAATAAAATATTAATATAGCGGGCATGATAACCCCGCGTATAATCCCTAGTCACATGATACCCCATAATCATCCATAATCACGTGCACAATTGCCGGGAAACAAATACGATTCTACTGCAAGAATAATGCGAATTCGTGGAACATTGCTCTGTGAATAACTACAGTGTAAATGCAAATTGTGACTGTATTCAAAATGACAAAATAAATTGATTAAACCGGACACAAAGTTTATTGATTTGTTTATCCTGTGTATTCTCTATTTGATTAATGTAATGTTATTATGTTTCATGTAACTTTTGCGACTTGTCTATTAACATGGTTGCCTTGCATAGTACATAATGAGTACATTGTAGTGCTATGCGAGTCAATATATAGTTTGCCCATTGAGAATATAAAGCGGCTACTATTCGAACGAGGCCGAGCTACCCAAATATATGTCTAGCAATTTCCTATGAATATTAATAACCTAGACGCGAAACAAAATCCTCAGTTGTCTTAAGATACTAGATCCCATGTACAGTTCCCTCTTGAGACATGGAGTCTCTTCGGGGCGAATACAACTGCCGTCAAGAAGTATACTATTTTTTTCCAATTTAGAATTTCAATTAAATTTCAAATATGCAATTTATTGGTAATCTACAATTTAAAGTTAACGATTTTACATTTGTAATTAAATTTTTCATTTATTAAAAACTGCAATTTATTTAGAAGCATGTCAAGATGATTATAGAGTTAAAAAATATTAAACTTACAATTTTGCAATTTACATTTGATAAAGTTGTTTAGTTCCTAAAATATTAATCAAATTAAAAAATTTGTCGGCACTAATATTTTGTTTCGTAAGATTATTCATGGTATTCATATAACGTTTAATGTAGAATTTGTCTCAATGTAGAATTGACGGTACGATACGTCTAGCTCAGTGGGTATGTCAACTTACTGCGGTGCGGCGATCCCGGATTCGATTCCCGGTGCAGGCTCTCGTTTATTCATTCCTGGGGTACTGGTATAAATGTGCCCCTCACAAGTTTCCACAGCAACACGAATGGTACAGAATCTCCTGTTGTGATATTCCATTTCGTTGAGGGGAATTTTCCAATCAAAATAAATGTAAATAATAATAATATTTATCCTAAAATATAATTGATAATTACCTCAATATAGAATTTATAATTACTCCAATATAGAAATGATCATTTTCTTCCAATAACACAAAATTATTTTCCCCAATACATAAATATCTGGCAAATGATAATTTAAAATTTCACCTAATACGAATACACTAATATCTAGATCATGGTCACAGGAGGCCTGTACTAACCGGAGGGGGTGGTGAAAACAAAGTGTGCTCAGAATTACGAGGCCATTCTTTCTGGCCACACTGCCTAACCAAACTTTCGACAAAAGCAATAACTGTTCTTCCTCATGTGTATACATATACATGTCTCTGGGTTATGAACGAGTGCTAGTTGCACAAGAAAAGCAGCATGTCATTTTTCCTTTCTTCTTACCCGTATACATGTGCTTGGTTTCTCGGGGCGCTGGCAAATAAACAAATAAGATGCTCGTGCGCGCGCGCTCGTGCACGTGCGGGCGACGTAACTCGATCTGTGTATTTGCGTTCGGAAATATGTGTTCCATTTCCTCGGAACATTTCCGTGGGACCCGCTCCAGGGATCTGGGGGAGTAGCAGTGGGAGGGACTCGTGACGTCAAAAAAGCACGAGAACACAAATGTTGTTTTTTTCTGCACGTGACAGTTATTGGTGGGACCTCTGGTAGCGTTCCAGCCAATCAATTAGTTGGTTGCTCCGAGACTAGATCGATTGTAGTATCGATATAGGTTGAAAAAGAATATGATGTGCCGTGTGGCGTAGTGATCAGCACGTCGGATTACCATGCCTGTGACGAAGGTTCAATTCCCGACTGTAGTATCTTTATATAGTGTAGTATCTATATATATTGTAATTGTAATTGGAATTAATCTTTGGAGTTCTTTACCTTTTGGTGTTGTAATCCTGGAGTATCTTTGGAGTTCTGGGGGTCATATGACCATCGTCATAGGCTTTTCCGGGGTTTGGTTTTCAAGAAAGTAATAATTCGGGCAAAGCCGGTCATATTATCAATACTGTGAAATACTGATCCAATATGAAATTTATCGTTCAACAATTGTAAATCATGTTTTTTATCTGTTTATCTTTAACCATGGAAGTTTATAAAAAGTTTTAATAACTGTTATGAATTCAAAAATAAACTAATTATAACAACCTATTAAAATTTAGTAGAAGTAAACAATTTTTATCCTTCATTTTTGTTATAAACTACTGTAGTTTGAAATATTCCCTTCAAACTCATTTCGGCGTTCAAGTTAGACGTGTGTTTTTATTACCTCGATGCAAACTACCATTGGCTTACGGATTTCTCGGAACACGAATTTCGTGCGCTCTTATAATATTTTAAGCTGATAATATTTCGAACATGACATTCAAACATGATGCCACATATGCTAATCACGAATATATTGGTTCCGCGAAATCTAAACGCATACGTTATATAAAAGAGCTATTTAAATATGAGCAGGTTTAGCGCCTGTACGTCACATTGGCAATATTACAAAAGATGTAAACTTAAGATACCACTCTGAATTTTCTTGGAAATCGGTGCTTGAAGTTAAAGCTAATTAATATTTCGTGCGATCAACTTTTAAATATTTACTCGTTATTATTGGAAATTTATCACCTTAGTTCTATCATCTCCATCTCTTTAGTAAAAAAAAAGTAATATTTTTGAATACTGAAAATCTTAATTAAGTTTACAATATTTAAATCAATTATAATCTTTAGAGCTACTATAATACATCAGTTTCTAGGTTTTAATCAATCTTTATGCTGGCTTAAAATATTATAAGCTATAAGACTATTTACAATTTACTTAGTTCAATGTTTAGCCTACGAAATGCAAATTTAGCTACCGAATCCAAGCAAACAGTTGTACATTGGGGCACTGTGGGATTGCCTGATATTTAGGGGCAGTGCTTCTTCAAATAGCTATATCATCTAGCGATAACGATACCACGTGCTATTCTAACGATGCGTAAAATATGGCGCATGTTGCTTGCACGTGACAAATTTCCTTTTTTCGAACTTTTATTTTTTCACGTGTATTGGTCGGTTATTCAGCCTATTCAACGAACTGGCGATGACCGTAAATACTCCCTGTTGAATTTCTTTTGAACTTTTAATTTTCACGTCATCTAACGGCAATTTTTAAACGTCACGTGCCCAACTTATTTTTTTGCACCTTTATTGTCGGTTGTTCATCTTTTCCCACCAATTGGCGATGACCGTAAAGACTCCATGTTGAGATGAGCTTTCCACGTGAACATCTAAACGTCACGTGACAAGCCTCCCCATGACTGTCACGCGCTAGCTATGAATTGAGGAGTGGAGCGATGGCTAGTCGCTGGACAAATTGAAATGTCAGTCGCGTGCGGGTTAGTGGGGTGGGAGACGGAGGGGGAAGTGCCGGTGGCCAATACAAACAACGCCTCCCGACAAAGCCGTGTCTGTCGGGGCATTCTGCGAACCTTGTTTTGTCGTTCGTTGTTCGTTGAGAAGAGAGCAGAAAAAATGACGGAGAAGAGAAGTGAAAAAAATAAACCGTCCATCAAACATCGCTTTGGTTCTGTGGTGGGTCTCGTGTCGTAGATTTCGCCGCCCGGGCCAGATGGCACAATCTGAACCTCTATCTCAATCTATTTTAGTTCTTATCTTTAACTTTCTTTTGAGTGGATACTTCGAGAAATCGATGCTTGAATTGAGGTTTAAAATCTGAAGTTTCGCAACACAAATTATTGTGCACTTTTGTCGTTTATAATTTTCGTGCTAATTGTTTATTTTTCACCTCTGAATTGATTTTTTTGCAACTGCTAGTCAACGGGTTTGAAATTCTAATTTAAAACCGAAAATATTAGCATTAAGGTATAAATGACTCAACATGTTAATCGATTTAGAGTAAAAATCAATTTTTTTTCAATGTTCTCTTAAGTTAATTACGTTTTAAGTAATTCTCTAAATGTTCTGTTCGTCTAATTCAAAGCCAAAAAAAAGTAAATATTTGGGAAACTCAATTAATGCGTAGAATGGTTTTCTCAGTTTTTGGAGTCTCATTTCAAAAACAACTTCTCACTAGACAACTTTAACAAACGCGCCCTGTGCTATTGCCCATGCCTCCCCTACCCTTCGCTCAAACAGGCAGTGGATTAGTCTAAAGAATGTCACTTGCACCACCCCTACCATGATACGCCCTTCCACCCATCTCCCCACCCCACCACCCATCCAAGTATCGATGAATGAAAAAATTGTATTGGCATCGACATACGCAGCGACGTACGTGCACGTGCACGTGCAGATGCGGCTGGCCTATTCCATGATGTCACGTGTCAACAAGATGGATGGGACGCCAGAGCCTCTGGTGGTCGAATTTTTCCTTGTTTTGCGCGACGAACATGACAGAGTGGGCGCTCTGATATGGCAGGGGGGAGGGTGGCAAAAGACTACGACGAGTGATGAATGGTTTGGCGGCGCACGTGACGTTCTGCCAGTCGATGCGAGGCACGTGGTGGGCTCCCACGTGGAGGTCTTCCACGTGGAAGCTCGCGGAGCTACGTCACGGTTCTAAGCTATTGTTTGCCCGGAAGTGGTGATAAACAGGTGGCGACACCTGTTGTCTCGGTAGAACGAGCTTTTCCCACTTGTAGAAATCTATTTTTCTGCAGTCTTTCGTTTTCTAACACAAAATTTCAAAAAGCAATTTAATCCAAAGTAAGCTAGTGTTTGACGTGTTTAAAGATAATCAAGAATTCTCATACCCACACACTGTGTAAAACGAAATATACTGCTTACACGTCCGTTGTTAAAGATTAGCTGCCCCGTACGAAAGCAATCACACAATGCAGGGTTTACAATTTTCTATCTCTGACGACTAATTAAAATGTTAACAATCCTGTAATTTGTAATAAATAACTGTATTATTTGAACCTAAATTTTAAAATTGTAATAAAAATATTTGAGTATAAAACTGTAAAATCAAATTGGAATTTGCGATAATTAAATCGTTAATAGGTTTTTTAAATAATAAATATAACGAAGAAACCAGGACAAGCTGGGGATGAACGACGACTGAGCTAGCGAGGCTCTACAAATCTTCATAAAACAGTAGGAACTGAACAGACCCTTGCAAACTATAGAAATGTGTCGTTCTGAGAACGTCTATCTATGTACAACCCAGGTTTTTTAAATATTTATAAATAATCTTCATCTCAAGAATTTCCAAGAATAATTAATAATCAAGAATCACGTAAATTGCATTTACCTTATGTCACGTGATTAGGTATATTTTATTTTATTTATTTCTTGAATCGTAAGGTTGCGGATAAAATCGCTTTTTTTTTCACTAGCGATTTAATCGTTGCTTGTTAGGTAGTTGAGCTCAAAATTATTTTTTGAGCTAAACTTATTAATCCTTCAATGCCAAGATTTAAATTTTCGAGGCTTTATGCCGGCACCAAAACCCAGTAATAGATTGACAAAGTCTGAGTGCCTGAGCCTGAAATATCGATTATTGTAGCTGGTACATGCATATATTTTTTGGTACGCACACAACAGACATTGCAAAATGGTTCTCGGATTTCTTAACAAAGTATACATTTGTTCCGGTAAACTGGAGACTTGATCTCCATGGATGGGCATATATCCGATCGTATAAGAGACGATGGGAGAGTTTGGTAAGAGGATGGGGGGAGGAGTGGGCGCATCTCGACTTCAGTAATCGATTTATTTTTGCGTTTCGGGGACCGGAATATTCGCCAACGCACCCACCACCACCATTCTGTGTCTTTAATTTCACGTGCCTTGTTTGCTAAGGCTTTGGTCGTGTTTCCTTGCGGTGCCGCAGGGCGCGCATGGATAAAGATATATAGATGGATGGGTAGGGGGGATAAATGTGGAACGGTTCCACCAATCGATGGATTCCTCCAGCCAAAATAAAGACTGGTCGTGTTCAAACAATTCAGACGAGTTTCCGTCGTAATAAGTAGGATGCCATCCTATCCTCCTGAGACGCGTTGCTGCATATTGTCGGGAATATGACATATTTTCTCGGCAAATATTCAAATTCCAAATGCGGACTACATACAGAGAACCTCCAGTCCTTACATCTTAGATCTTGTATCTCGTCAGACACACTCCAAAAGCCACCCCTAAGTTAATCCGCGCTATTCCGGTTATTTTAGTTTTTCACTTGTAATACGGTCTGTACATGTTCGTCAAAGTTACATCTAAGTTTCGTCAAAAACACATAAACTTTGTAACATCTTGGTTATTTGCCACGTGTAGAAAAACATCTTACTTGATTTTATTTTTAAATAATAGTTATTTCAAGCATCAGTCATAGATCATAATTAGCTTAAATAATACTTAACCAAATTAAATACATTAATTAAGCACAATCATAGTTTACAAACCTTGGAATCGAATAAAAGAGAGAAAGCCCGCGCCGGTAATCAAACCCGGGGCATTCAACCCCCAAAACGGGTAACCCCCAAAACTGTAACTGTTCGCACTACCTGGTTCAAGTCCACTTTAATTCTTGATCGATCCTCAAGATGGCGCCATCTCCTGGTGACCGACCACATCTCCTTCGCAATGTTATCCCAGCGACACGCTAAGACTCTTAGAGCCCGTCAATCAAGACGATTTCCTTAAAATATTGCCGAAGGTGACTGTTTACATGTGGGGGAGGGATGAAGTGAATAAACCCTTCACCCACCTCACTCCCCAACTTAACTGAACGTTGTACTGGACTTAATGGAAGAGTATCGTTTGGGGGTGGTTGGGTGGTGGTGCTGTTTATTCCCTCTTACTCAGACGTCGGTGTGGGGCCGGAATGTGGTAGCGCACTGATCGGATCTAACAGTGGTTCAGGAAATGTGATACGCGTTATGTGGGGCAGAGGCGGGTGAGCGAGGGTTCTAAAAATTCATTAAGGATGATTATCTCCTGTACCCCAGGCTCGAATAAACGAGCCTTTTGCCGGGAACGTTCATTTTAAATCATTTACCTATTAGTAGGTCATATATTTATTATATTATTTTCTATTTTTTTTTAAATAAATATCGCGAAGTATATTTTATACAATTTTTGGGCAAATATTTCAGGTTTTATTTTTTAGAAAAAGATTATTCACATTTTTTATATTTCGCCATTTCAAACGTTTTTGCCGGAATCAGCTGTGATGTTTTTGAATCTGTTGAATCACTATGTATTTTTCGATATTATCGTTTTGGAATCTTCATACAAGTTCCGATTGTTGGGTCATCGGCAATCTGGCGGAAAACGAGAATTGCCTGTGAACAGTAGAGATTTAATTGTATATTTTTCATTTTCCTGATTTATTTTAACTTTTATCAATTACAATTACAATTCATACACCAAAAAGAAACAACCTCGGATTGGCTTGTAGCGGGGGTCACATGACCTATCACAGATCCGATGACAGATTATATCACAAAGATGTTCAATGTATTTTTCTTTTAATATCCAATTAATGCCTTGGTAATATCTCCAGTACTCAATTTGTTATTGTTCACAATGTTGGCATGAGTAATAGACATTAACTAAACAAATGTACGTTTTGGTTTCCAAGTGACATGAAAACGTGTTTTTTTAATAAAGGTGCATTGTTTCGGTCAGTTATGCGCCAAAGTATTCCCAATCGAAAATAAACCACTGTATATAATCGCAGCTGTCATTCACAGGGAAAACCCAATGCCTCACCAAATACATGTTTCCAAATAGTAGGCCTATCCACTGTAAGCCACGTGCTTAGCAGCGGGGAGTCACATAGACGAGTACACAAAAGCGTGCCATTAAAACAGCGCAAAAATGTACGATGCCATTTATTAATCATACGCGCTATTTGCCTTCCCCGGCAAAAATGTATTTATAGGCTAGCCCGCTATATATACAAGGTCTGACAATAAAGTTCGGTAAATGAGTATATCTGCTAAAGTTAAGGATATCAGAGGATGTTGCGGCATCGTGCCTTTTGGTCATTGATGTGTCTCCTAATTTCTTCCAACAGGTCAATCGTCAGCCATTTCATCTCCATTTAACGAACATTCGACTCGACGATTATTTGCTATCGGCTATCGCACGCGCTCAATTGTTTGAGTGTTTTTGTTTGTCAAGGTCCTGCCAGAACGAGACTCATCCTCTTAATTAATGAATCTTTACCATCATGGAAGTTTTCTCATACAAATTGTAGGCACACTTCCTTGTTACTGCATCATTTCCATAAACTCTCTTGCTACATTTCATGTGTCGCCGTTGCCGTTTTGCCCAATTTGAAACAAAACGCGATTTTGATCAATGACATGCGCTCCTCGGTACCCTGTTTGAACTTGTGTGTGTAGCTATCTGTTCCTTATTGGCATACGATTAACCTGTTAGGACAAATTAGGAGACACATCAATTAACAACAGGTATAATGCTGCATCCTCGGGAATCCTCAACTTTGGCAGATACAGACTCATTCACCGAACTTTATTGTCAGACCTTGTATGCTTATACATACAACGCGTATTGTTTATGCATGTTTGGCTGCTGCGAGTTAATTTATGGTGGTTGTTAGTCGGGGGAATATCTCCGTGTCTGGTTGAATGGGAAGGGGGAAGGGAGGAGGTTGTATACAACTGTATTAGACGGAGATTGTGGAGGACGAATATTATCTACAGATGAGCGAATGAAAACCTTTTTCGACAATTGCTGCTCCACGCTTGGCTGGATCCATTGTCTGTTCCACGTAGTTGGAACAAGTTTCTTACATGTGCTCGCGCTAACCGTATCAGTGACGTTCTTCATCATTGAGACCACGTGCATATGCGAACTCTGAAAGCGAGCTTCGAGCACGTGCTCCTAGATAAGCAACAAACGTTGTTTTTTTTTTGTTTTCGGCAGACCGACCTCATGGGACACACATGACGCCATGGGGCGACCTGGTAATTTGGCCTAGTCTAAGCTTCTAACCTAGATAGCGATCTTTAACGTGTCCCTGACAACGTACAGGAACGGGTCTCATAGCTTTACTTCTATTCCGAAGGAAGGTACGAATTTTTCTCGCCCGATACCTCTCATTTTTCGGGAGGTATCGGCAGGGATCGAAACGCGATCACGGGAATAGAAGGCGAGAACGTTGCCACTGGACTACCGAGACCTCCTAACAAACGTTATGATCTGCTGGTTTGTCACGTCTAATTTTCAGATGCTCTTTGTGTGCTCTTGATGCAATTTGTTTCATTCATGATAGCCTTGATTCAAAATAGGGAACTTGAGCTTAGTTCATTCCTTCATTATCTGATGAAACTTCAGCGTTACAAAAACTTACTGTACACGAAAGATTATTTATTTCTCGCTACTAAACTTTTATTCAACTGATTTATTGATTAATCAAATAGTTAATTATTATGTTTTTATTATTTTCTTTATATGTTTTTACTTGATCGCTTATATAGCATATTTAATTAATTTATACTAAGTAGAACGACTTCTATATTGTTTAAAAATATTATTATTATCCATGTATTATCCTTATTGTTACTTGTACTATAATTTAGGATATACATGTACAATGTATCCCTATAAGAAGTAGGTCCTATGAGGTTATTTCAGAAAAAGATAGATTTCTTTTTGCGAAACTGAGTTAGATTTCATCCCCTTCAGGTGCAAATTTTCTGAGCGTGTCTATCCTTCCTTCCTTTCATTTCCCTTGTGTTGCTTTGAAATTACATTTATTTCTCAGGATGTCTGTGTATACGAACGACTAGGGGGCAATTTTCCATACGACGTTTCGGTTGACTTATTCTTCGAATATTAAAATTGTTAGTTTGGCCTGTTCGTTCATTTATGTTACTAACGAGTCAATATTGTTTAGCTCTTGTTTCGCCGTTCAAACTAGATTAAATTTTCTAACAATATTATCAAATAGTTTAAAACAACCCTCGGTTAAATTATTTATAAATGTCTAAATTTAACCATGATTTTGGAACGGAGTATATTTGGCTATACTCATAAAAATCGTTATAATCTAAATATTATAAAAATTAACATTTGTTTTATATTCTGTCATGCTTTCTGAAGTCATTTCATCCGGTATTCATACCAGTATATGTTTATTGATTGACTCCTTTTTCCGGACCACAAATTCTATTTACATTTTAAATATTATCATCCTCTGTCACATGACGCTCTCGCCTAGTTCACTATTGGCACGTGATTTGCAAACATTGCCGCCAATTCCCTTCTATCTCTATCCCTCTACTAGCCATGTTTAAAAAGAGTTTCTGATGGTGGCGTTTATTTCTCACAAAAAAGCGACTTGGGAATCGATGCACATGCTGCGTGCGTCTGTGTGGTCTGACAGCACAACTGTTTGTTTGTTTCCACCCTTCCAACGCCCCCATCCCCCATCACAGTACTGCATGGAATGGATCGGTACTGTGCTGGAAATACAGACCACGCACTGCTATCCCAGTTGGGGGTTTTTTGTTCCTCTTTTCCGCTCAACTAGATTTCTGGTTGCTAGGGGATTGAATTCCGAGACTAGCTGTTCAGTCGCTCACCGTGGTAACGAAGGAAAATTTGTCTGCGAAAAGGACGCTGCATAAAAACGGAATCTAAATATATTGTTGTATTGAACTTTTAGACGTTTAACAATAAAACTGTTGTTTAAACGAATGGAGCTCATGTTTCGGCACTTCGCCGAAAATGAAAACGAACTCATATAAAATTAAAATATATTACTACAAAGCATTTGCATTGCATTAAATAATTATTGTTGATGTCAATGCCTGCAATCAATAATGTTCTTAATTTGATGTCCTTGACTACATAGATTATAAGATAAACGTTGGCTGGATTTGAGGCAGAAATGCTGGCAATACCAAGGAACAGTGGTTCTCATGCTGTATAAAATAAATAAATAATATAAACGTAATAGAACTTATATTCTTCTAATCGGACTAATATTCAACTAAATTATTAATTTGTTAAATATTTAATTAATTCGACACTTGCAATCAAATTCCGTAAATAATTAATGTCGTATTTTGCATAGCGTTAGCGCAACGGCGCGAAAATGGCATTCAACGCATGTTAAACAAAAGCTCCGCCCGAGAGAGGCAAATACACAAGGCACATATGCAATGCGGTTCAGCACGGCTTTGCGTACTAGCTGTTTCGGGGGCAAAGCTTCATCACGCTGACAGTTTTCAATGGAACAATTTTTTGCAATCTTTACGTACCTTTCGACGATGTTTCATTAAAAAATCTTTAATTTATCTTGGTAATAACTTTTATAACTTTTTAAAAAAGATTCTTTCCAACCATTTATCATCCAATTTTTATCTGGAAATTCGAAAGGAAATTGTTTGCTGCAGAAATGTTAGTTTTGCACAGAAACGAATTGCCTTGCGCTCGTTTTGGAACGGCAAAATAAATTAATGACGTCACACAGTTGCACGTGTGCAAGACGGCATTTGGAAAAAGAAGGTATTAACAAATTGTTTATGTAATTACATTTAATTTGATAAACTTTGTCTAATTTAAAATAATTAATTTCAAGTGGGATCCTTTCTATTTTACATACTGTATATAGTCTGCAGTTTTATGGAGCACATAGCTAGAGAAATAGTGAACGAGAGGCAAAGATAGAGGGGTAGAATGAGAGGAGAGAGAGAGGAAAAAGACGTTTATGACTCGTACTGTAAATTTATCGTGTCTGCACTTTGGATATTTGCGTTCAGTTTCGTTTGTATTTACATATTTCATCCTAGCGAGAGTAGAAACGAGAGGCCAGAATGTACAATGCCATCTTTACCATCTTTGTATTAAATGTCACGCCACGAACCAGCGTCTTCGCGAGACGAAGAAAAAAAAACGTTCTCTCTTTCAACCATGTTGAATGGGGGAACTGGCTATATATGCCCCATCGTGACTGGGATACCGCCGGAGTTCAAAGACCCGCGTTTGCTTAACAATTGTGGCAATTTTGGAGTGGGGGAGTATTTCATTTGGCTATAGCGTTCTGCCAGTAAAAATCGTCGCGTGGTTATCGTTCTATTTGCGCAACGTTTTTTGTAGACGCACGTGGAAAATTGGGAATGTAATTGTGGGAATAAAAAATTCTATTCAATTCCCCTAATCCGACTTCAATATTGAGTGATTACTTTTTTATTCATATGTCGGACCTAAAGGTCTGTATTTAAAAATTGTTGAAAATACCACATTTATGAATTGCACAATAGTGTTTTTTTTACATTATACGACCTGAATATTAAACGTGCTTATTGGTTAAAATATTCGAGTAATTTAAATACTAAAGGAATTTTTTAACCTTTTATTTAAATGAACATGAACTGTGTTTGTTTCAACTTTAATCAACTTTCACACGTTCTAGAGATGTGAAATGTTGTGAGCATCTCAGTCTCATTCAACATTTTGCTTTATCAAATTCTTAAAAAAATCTAAAAATAATGTGTATGCTTATGTCGATGTATAAATAAAATATTTTATCCGAAAAACAGTTTTTTTTTTACATTTACTTACGTTAAATATCCTAAATTTGCTAACGGATTGTTGCTGTCAATATATTGCTAAAATAAAAAGTTACTGAACAACTGATGATGAATTAAACAAAATGAAATATATGAAAAATTCACAAATTGACTTGCGCTTGATGATCAGATGATCATCTCAATACTTACGGTGTGTTTTTTTTGAAAAAAAAAAATAAATAAAAGATTTTATCCGAAAAACAGTTTTTTTTTACATTTACTTACGTTAAATATCCTAAATTTGCTAACGGATTGTTGCTGTCAATATATTGCTAAAATAGAAAGTTACTGAACAACTGATGATGAATTAAACAAAATGAAATATATGAAAAATTCACAAATTGACTTGCGCTTGATCATCAGATGATCATCTCAATACTTACGGTGTGTTTTTTTATTTTCTTTCCAGTTGTGCTACAAGTATACGAAGCCCAAGTGTACGACGATTTCGTCATGAGGGGCAACACTGCTATACTCAGGTGTCAAATTCCAAGTTTCGTTTCCGAGTACGTCAAGGTCATGTCCTGGACGAGGGAACCTGAGGACGACGATGTCCTGTCCAAAAATGGTGAGTGATCAACACCGTCAACTAATGTTACTATTCATTTCCGTTTGCAGTGCAAGACTGAGATGCCATTGCCAAATACCATCAATGTTTGATTTTCTTAACAACCTTTTGACTAAGTCTTTTGGTCGCCAATGGGAACGATTAATGTTCGTTCTTAAGAAGCAATATATTATTGATAAGTTTATCAATAATTTCAAATTTGAGCTGAGTAAATCATTTCGACGTTCATGTCCTATTTTCCCCGTTTGTAAAACGGGTTCATCTTAAGTTTTAGAAGAAGATAAAATAGTTTTTAATTAATTATTTGATAAAAAAAGTATATACATAAATTAAATGAAGCACGACCCGTCTAGCCCAGTCGGTATTGAAACCGGCTAGGATGCCACGGTCTCGGGTTCGATTCCCGACGCCGGCTCTCGTTTACTTGACCCTGGGGTACTGGTGAAAATGTCTCCAGCCCCCACATATTGCAACAACGACACGAGGGGTACAGAATCTCTCGTAGTGATATTAACTACAGTAATGAGAATTTCCCACTAAAAATATGATATCTCTGAAGGTACGATGTAGACTTAAAATACCATAAAGTTCAGTAGTTGGAAGTATCGTTAATTAAATAATGTATTACTCAGAGAACCGGTTGTTGGATTTAGATGGTAGTAAGACAGTCATCTTAATTCAATCACACCATTGGCTCCTAAAGCTTTATTGGCTGCAATTAAACAGCATTGATGTTCTCCTCATTTGCTCCCCCATCGCCGCCACCCCGGTTTAATTGAGCTCGTTCGTTTGGCTTCCCTCGTCTGTTCCCTCTACTAATGCGCCGTGCGCACGTGCTACTCTACCGCCGGATTAATACAATTTAATGCGCAGTTCAATGTGCAATTTATTAACGTACGCGTTTGGCTCTACGAATTGGAGATGTGCCTGAACGCTATTTTTAATTTTAATAAGGAAGTGAACGGCGCCAAGTAGATTGGAAGGGGGGGGGGGGGTATTAGGTGTGGGTGAGATGGGGGGGGGGGGTTCTGGGCACGGCACCAAAAGGTGGCTGGGTGACGAGGGATGTTCGAACGACTATGTCTTAAAATTGGTAAACAGTACATAACTGTTATGTGGTGTCATTTTATTTTTTTAATTGGAAACGATAAACTTCATTAAGCGCGAAAACATAGAATTTTCCAATGCTTGTCCATAATTTTGAAACCAGAAACTAACCGAGACCAACCGCTCTGCAGTTTGTTGTCGTACCCACTGAGCTAGACGGATCGTTCAACAATGTGTCGTTCAAAATCTTTCAATTTTTATTTGAATTATAATCTGTAATCCTGGTAATAATAGCCATAAAAACAAGATGGCACCTGATCTTAGGAGGATAAATAGTTTCGTCGCTGCATTTTGTTGCCCCTTGTTGCAAGGCAACCATGCCACATAAAGGTTAAATACTTGTTCTAGTGTTTATGAGTTTGAATGGGTCAGAAATGAACTAACAAAAGGGCTAAGTTACACGTTCAAGACATGAGCGACCTGAAAATACGGTGTCGAGTGGGGCGCGTAGCGAAAGTCAG
>JAUJYS010000806.1:0-20334 GCA_033995665.1 Melogona broelemanni | reverse complement strand
AAAGCATTCTGTAAACATTTGACCACATTAGAGCCAAAACCATTTTTGGTGCCTTTTTTTTTGCCCACCCTGTATATACATTTGCATATTAAAGATACATGTATATTCCTAATAAATTCATGTCTAGATATATTACCAGATCGCCCATAAGGTGGGTGGGAGGTTGGCTTTTAAATTGGAAAACTTTGGCAAGCCACATGAACAGTTCTCATTAAAAAATGTTTTCACCGTGAACCATGAACAAAATTCTCTGAACCAACTGATAAAAATTAGTTTTCATATTTTGGGGGACTTTAACTTGAAGTGTAGGGGGAAGGATCGGAATGTTATCCTGTACCGCCTCTCTGGTGAACGCCATGCGTTTTTTTTTTTTTTTTGGTGGTGGTGGTCTTTTATTTTTTTGGTAGGCGGGGCTGGAAAGATCGCGATCTTCGCTGTGCGCCCAGCAACAAGGCGAAAAGAAAATTGCCAGCCGGATGCTAAGAGAGAAGAGTGGGGGTGGTGGTTGTAGTAGTGGGTGGTGGTGGTGAGGGGGGCGGAGGAACGCGGGCCGTGACTGGCTCATTAGTTGATGGAACGATTTGCGAGCGAAGGCGAGTAGGCCAATGAGCGACGGGCCGAGGGCGGACCGCTGCTCTACGCCTGACCGAGCCCAGCTTATATTTTTTTTTTCGCTTCTAGCCAGTTTCTTTTTTGGCACGCGCCGTTACGGTGCGTTCTTTTTTTTGGTGATGGTGAGGCAGTGTTGCGTACCTGGTGGGTTTTAGGGATAAAATCCGTAGATTTTATGCGGATTTAAGTTGAACTAGCGCTTGTTGGTAAATTTGAATGCGTTCTGAATATTAGAAATGGGATTAATTCTGATTTATTTCAATTCTAAAATTTTATTTGTTGTTTTTAATTGATGTTTTTTTTTTCGTCTTTTGTTTTTTAAGTTTTGTGCCTCTTGTGCATTACGGTGTAAATTATTTAAATATAATATTTGGTCCTCTGTTTCACAGAATTTAGGTTTCCGGACATTTTTTAAAAAAATATAATTATATTGATACAACATTTTAATTTCCAAATTTACGTATAACATTTCAATTTTAAAATTTACGTATAACATTTCAATTTTAAAATTTACGTATAACATTTCAATTTTAAAATTTACTAGCAACATTAACATTTTAAAATTTGTTTGCAACATTTCAAATTTATACAATATTTGTTATTATTCAAACAAAATTGTTGCAAGCAAGATGCTTATTTTGTCTGAGAATACAAAGATAAATTCTATTAAATTAAATTAATTTTTAGTGTAAAAATAATAAATTTTTAAAATTGAACCAATGTGTTTATATTTCTAAATGAAATAAAACATTTACAAAAATAGATTCTGTATGTAAAAAAAAATTACCGCTATACTCGGGAAGAAAATTAATCTGTTTCCCGCGCTATCTGACATCGCTGAGCATGTATTTTTTATACCCACCGCTGACGGTAAGATTCGGAAATAGAAATGCGTTTGTGGGGGTTGGTGCGAGGCTGCGGTTGCCCGTGCTCTCAAAAAGAGAGTGCGGTCTGGGATGGAGGAAGATTGGTGGGGGAGGTGTGCGGGGGTGTGATAAAGATGAGGGGCAGTGGGAGGTAGGTTAGAGCCCCGAATCTCCTCCGACAATCGTCCCTGGGGCGCCGTGAACGGGAATTCGCGCGTGCGCCAGCTTTTGGCGGCGCGTGAATTTGCCTGGTGCTGCGCGGGATGGGCGCGCTGGGAATTTTGAAACGTGAGCAAGCAGACTGACTGGGGTGGGTGGGGTGGCGGGAGTGACGCCCCCGCCGCCATCGCCCACTTGCTACCTCCACCGCCAGTACGTGTACACGGGGATGAGGGCGTCTCTGAAATCAATAAGCATGGTGCTGGAGACCGCGTTGCCTTTTTCTGACACCTTTGCTTTTCGACTCGCCTTTAGCCAGGTTGGTATAGGGTACATTTGGCTACTCGGGTTGTGTTTCTGAAAGCCGATAGAAGAGGTTCTATCCGATGGTAGCGCCCGTGACCGTTTGGTGTCGCTAGGGCCACCGTAGCTCAGTGGATATGGTTACAGTCTACTAAGCGGGTGGTCCCGGGTTCGATTCCCGGCCCAGGCTTTCGATTATTCGATTCTGTGGTACTGGAATGTGCCCCTCACACATCGCCACAGCGACACGAGGGGTACAATAACCTCCTGTAGCGCTATTCACTACAGTGATCCGGAATAATAAAAAAAAAAAAGAAATAAAAAATACTCTTCGACTATTTAACGACTACCCCTCGTTGGTAGGACTCTGCTCGGTTTGGATCGGACCTGTGTGTAAATACTGTCATGAAGCAAAAAGAAGAAAAAAAAAATCCACTTGTCCGTCGCTCTGATCCTCCGCATGGGGGCGCATAAAATGATTTGCTGCTTTTGTGTCTCGCATGTTGTGCAATGGAGAGAGAGGGATGATGGCGTTCCGAGGAGAATCGAAAGGGAAAGTTTTCCAGCGGCCCGCCCGCGGCAAGAGAGATATATTACCGCGCAGATTTTCTTTCTGCGCACGATTCTCTCGGCAGACATTAGAAACATCGAAGTGCATCGAACTGTGGGGCGTTGCACTTTTCGACTGCAGTTCTCCCGTCGAATCCTGAGCTTTCGTAATTGAATGGAGCAACGCGCCGCCAACTCAAGGAACTTCGAAAAATTCAGCAGCAGCGCTGGTTTTAAAATGATGCATGCAAAACTCACTCTGGCGGAGAGAACGAAAGTGCGCACCCGTGAATTACTCGGGTAGATTGATGGGCCTGTACTTTGTAATTATTAAAATAATTGATATGGTTGAGTAATTCGGTGGTTACCGCGCTTGCCTGCTATTTTGCCACATTACGGCGAGGCGATAGAACTCGCTAATTTGTTGGGTCTGCGATATGCTCGATTAAATCGATCGATAGGAGCGATTAATCTTCAATAGAGTGTTTTTCGCAGCCCTCATGTCCGGGGAAGCGCCCCCTATGTCATTTTTTTTTTAATTCCACGTATAATTCGATGTATGTAGAGAGCGTTTCTTCGGGTTAACCCGTTATATGTCTAAATTCAAATCAGCTTTTTGCAATCAGTTACTGGTGGCGTTTAGAAATTATATTTTATCACAATCGCTTGTCATCGGTTGTGTCTTATATAATTGGACAAATATATGTTGATGTTTCTCGATTGTTGAGGGTCATGCCTCTAATCTTTTATGCCTTCTATATATTTATTTCTGTAATTGAGTAATTAACATTTGGCCCTATGACAAAAGTGACTCGATATATCTGCAACAATACGAAGAAACTAATATTATTGTTGTCGAGCTTATGTGCTTTTCATGTCCGAATGTATCCTAGTCGCAATTTCGCTAAATCTGAGTCAATGTTTTCTGGATAACAATTCCAATGGTTATATATTCTGGTGACCTGTGGCGGAGAATATACGATATCGTCATTCGTTAGTCCTTGACATTCGGCTTAGATTCAAACACCCCCGCATCTTTCGATGCTGTCAAATGTGTCGTGACGTCACACCCCGGCGCGGATGATTTTTATTCCAGTCGTATCATATTTTCATAGACTTCCAAACCGGATGACATTAACAAATTATCGATTTTCTTCCTTTTTCGAACTAAACAGATGCGCTGATCCTTCTCAGGAACTCGTAAGCATTGAGCACCGAGATTTTTGGTTTCGCTGGAATTTTTGTGACGTCACTGGCGTGTTGACTAGGCCATACAGGGTGGGTAGAAAAATAAAGCAAAACAAACCTAATCTGTTTTGGCTATAAATTGATTATAAATTAACTACTATTTCATTATTGACTATTTTGTATTTCCAAATGTTTTCACAAATCATTTGACAAATTTGATGTGTCTAACTGTTTGGTCGACAGCATTACAACATCCGACCAACCGAGATCGATGATATCAATCTCGTTTATACCTTGATAATATCGGGCGTCAGTTAGTTCGAATGCATGCAATTTACGAAACAATTAAATTTTTGTGATCGGTTGCTTGCACAGATGACATGACCTCGAAATAATAGTATTTTGCGCGATTTTTCGCTGACAATGGTGACTATGATACCATTTTTATTATTATTATTTTTTTAATTTTTGTTTTAAATCACCGTAGTGCCTAGTGCACTACATGATTACTGCACCTCGTGTCTCTATGGAGATATGTGAGGGGCAGGGAAGGGAGGGGAAGGGGATTGGCAGCTGGAATAGCCAGGCAGCAGGATCCACCCCTAAACTCTGGACTCCCTAATGGAAGCTCAGGGGTGACGCCAGTACCACAGGATTGAATAAACGAAAGCCTGCGCCGAGAATCGAACCCGGGACCACCCGCTCAGTAGAATGTGACCATACCCACTGAGCCACTCGGGGCCGACAAGTTTATTTTAAAGCCAACTACAACGCTCTAGCATGATTCCTGTTCCTGCTTGAATTCATGATTCGAGGAACAGCAAACAAAAAAAAAACTGAACTTAAAACAATGGCACATAATTTACTCGTGTACATTTCAAGCGTCTCACTGTAAAACCATTAAGCGCCCGCTAATTCAATGTTTCTCGTTTGAAACATGAATATGAATTTTGTGGCTGCGCGAAAAGAATACAACTGCTTCGTGTTGGACTGTTGGGCTGCGCTTTACCACTACGTGGCGCACACATCGTTGTTTGATGAGTAAAACAGCGAATGTTCCAGTGGCGCCTAGCCAAATTCCAATTCACCGCTAGGAGCGTCCAAGATAAAAATATTAATAAGCAATTAATGGTAAATGTGTTCTCGGATATAAAAACGACACAGAACCACCAGCAAAATTGTCTTTCATTAAGTTTCTAGTAGTTTCGTGGTACATGCACAAGCGGTATAAGGCGAGATGATATCTGGGGTGGGCTGCGCAAGGCGAGCGGAAAGGTCAATGGTTTGCGGGAGAAATAGTTGAACGTGCCACGGGGACCGCGAAAGTCAACTCCTGCCACCATCCAGAAATATAAGTTTTGTTTTATCCTCATGAGATCTCTTGCGCTATCCATATACAGTATATCCATTGGTCCCAGGAAGTTTTTCTTGCGCGAGCCGTAATGTTAAAATATTAATAAAAAGTGACGTATTAATAAACACCGTGTTTTGAAGAAAAATGTTAGCGTGCGGAACGCGCATTTCTTTCATTATTCATTCAGTTAACAATAACATTGTTTGTATGGTAATTGGTAATTCAGCAATTTGCGGAAGCATGAACAAAATGACGGTGTGGTGACAAATTCTTTGAAATGGTCATTCCTTTTTTTTTTTTCCGGTATGCGTGAATTTATCAATAATTGCTTTGGTACATGTATATTTTCCAAGCGACAGTTTACGCACGCGTTTTTTGTATTTGAAAATTCGGGCAATTCTTTACCCCACGAATTGTTTTCTAACGAATATGCGCATTGTTTTTATATTTTCTAACAGATACAAAGTCAGGCAAGCGTTATGACGATTACACTGTAAGAAGTTTTGAGTTTTGCCGAGCAATTTGTCTCTCGATTCGCCCGTTTTGAAATATTTCACGGAAATTACATATTTAGGGCGGAGGGTCTCGAGAACCTTTTTTTTTTTGGCAATATGCTCAGTTGAGATTTGTTGTAATTGTCTAAGCAAGGTCTTTTGGTTGTTGGTAGTTGGCCAATGCCTGTTTTGGGTAGCCACGATGGTGTAGGGAGAAATACGGTCACGTGCGCATAGCGCAAACCAAATATGGCAGACAATGTTGATTTTGGTTTGTTATCTAAAAGGCTCCGTGTGGTGTAGTGGTTCGGGCGTTGGGCTACATGACTCCTGATCGCGGGTTCAATTCTCGGTCGAAATCAAGAAATTATTTAAAAGAGAAAAATTCTTAAGCAACATTTTCAGAAAAAATCTTAAGGCAACATTTTCATGTAATTTTAAATTGAACCAATAAAGAGCGTGCATTGTTAAATCGCTAATCTCCTTAGCATTATTTACTTTACCTGAATTTAGAAAACCTTCTCCTCAATGACCTATAATGACCCAAAATGACTTATTTACGAGAACGAAAATAATAATAATAGAATTGCACGTCCTTTCTCATCGTGCTGTTAGACAGATATGTTAAAACTTGAACTTGGCTAAATCGGGAACAGAGGGAAAATCCAGGATTGACTGGGCGGCAGACGACACAGAGTTGGCGAGACTCCACAAACATAAAGTAAAAATAAGACTTTCGATTTTTGAAATACAAATACATATCATGATTGAACACGACCTTTCTTTTCAGCAAAGCTTACGAACAAATTAGAATAAAACCGAATTTAAATTACCAAACTATGCTAAGCTCGACTAAAGGCACCAATTAGGAGCGCACGATGTTTTTATCACTGCCCAGGGCGCCACTGCGCCAGTGACTTGCTCCCCGGTGGTTGGTTGATGGGTTTGCACGACGCCGGTCTGCACAACAACTGCCCGACGCAAAAGTTGCGAAACAGCACACACCAAAAAAAAAAAAAAGAAAAAAAAAGTCAACATCAACAACAACAAACCAAGTCCCATGCACTACCGTACTCGTTTTTAACCATTTCATGTCCATGCGCATGCAAAATGGTTGCGTTCAATGACAAGTGCGCGGCGCCGTCGGAATTCTTCGAACCAGCAACCTATTACACACACCACACCACACCAAGATTCAGAGACTGGACGATGCATGCGCACAGTGTACATGTTTTGAGTCAAAATGTGCCCTCACCGGCGCTGTCCCAACAGGTGCCAAACCTGATTCCGAAGGTGGAAAAAAATATAGGTTGAAAGTTTTACTCCCAAGGCGAATTGTTTTAGCATACAATAAATTAATTCTGTTGCTTAGCTGCCGACCAACCCCGGTCCTGCGCATGCTGTGAGTTGTTGCTGGATGTATAGACGATGCTCTTTATCACTAGCTGACGTACATTTCGTGATTTGGTAGGTTTCATGCTGCGTGGCGGTGGCTCCCTCCTATGAAAATCGCCTTTTTATACCATTGTGTTTATTGCATTCAGAGTGTATTATGTGTTCACTTGAAAAGTAAATATGTAAAGAATAAATTAAAAAATAAACATGTATATTATCGACTAAAAATATTGTTGTCGGGGGAAAATATTTATCTGTACCAGCCAACGTGCCACACGTTCAAAATTGCGCGCTGAAAAAGTGTACTCCCAGTTTTTTATTCAATTTTCTTAAAAATATCCCGGATAGAACAAAAGTGAAAACACTTAACATCAGATTTTTGCTTTTTTTTATTCTCCTATTCTGCACCGATTTCGTGCAAATTAGTCAATTATTTCATTTAAAGCTATAAATTTAAGAATACAATTTAAAGGCAGCAGCAAATTTAAACTTTCAGTTAGTCGCAACTGTTTTGTTTGTTAAATTTTCACCAAGCTAGAATTTTTATTGCATTGTTGATTCAGAGGATGATCTTGATTTGTGTTTTTTTATCATTACCGCGTGACATTGACATATTTAACTTCCGTTAACGTTAGTCCAGCGGACAACGTGGATGTACCAACGCTGAACCTCCCTTTCAGATTGGCCAGTTTGATACCACTATGCTGATTTTTCAGTTATCTTTTTTTGCATCTCGCATACTGCGTATAACCAGGCTAGAACTTTTATTTGACCAGGCTAGAATTTTTTTTCAACTTGGTAAACCAGATCCTTAGTGCATTTTTAAACGGTTACGTTAGTTTAAATTGTTACTTGCATGTTGAAATTTGATTTTTAGATGTTAGCCAAGGCGATTGTCCAAATTACGTACGCATTATAACTCAATTTTTTAGAGTTTTTTTTTAATTTACTTCGATGGGGATCATCTGCGCGACCTTTTCTGTGGAGGTTTGACCGTTATATCCGTATCGGACCATTTTTTAAACACACATAATATATGTATGTTAATGCCTACAATTTACGCATGAAGATGTCTAATTAAGGGCTGATGATGCTTGAAAAAAGTTAGAAATTATAAATCGTGAATTGGTGCCATATTCAACAGATTGAAGCCGACGGTTTTAATTTAAGTTTATTTCAATGACCCACTGTACAATGATTGGTTGAGTCTAGACTTTTGTACACTGCGTAGGACTCTGAAATCCTGGCGCGGCATGCATTTTTTGTGCCCTCGCCAAAACCCTTTTTATGTTTTCAAAGGGTTGGTGTGTTACGTATATTGAACAGATGGCCACCAAAATGCTGTCACGGTCAACCGTCAGAACAAACACAACACCGAAACGCGGACAGACATTTAAGGTCGTCTTCATTCGACAAACCACTTTCTGTTGAATCGAAACGAAACTTATTCTTGTTATTCGTGTTATTCTTGTAAGCCAGTTTCGAAATTTAAACGGAAATAGTGCTATAGTAGATAGGGTTATGCTAGTTGGTCTACCAATATCTATGCGTATATTGTGCATGAAAGACGCCTCGTCGTAGCGGTCCCGGATTCGATTCCCGGCGAGAGTTCTCGTTTATTCGATCCCGAGGTACTGGGGAAAAAGTGTCCATCATTTCCAAAGCAACATTTCCAAAACAGAATCCCCTCTAGTGATATTCATTAGTTATTAGAAATTTAAAAAAAAAATTCAAAGTAGCTCTATTAAAACAAAAGAAAATAATTAAGTTCACTGTGTTTTGCATTTTCCATATTTTGTCATTTTCATTTTATTGATTATTGTTTGTGTTTTTGTTTGTTTATTATTAGTGTATTTGCTTCCTCTGCAGGTACCTGGCTGATTAAAAGTGTCTTCTATCGAACTTATGAAATAAAACGAATTTTAAAATAAAACATTTAATATGAAATCCGAGGCTATTACTCGATCGTAACAGAGGAAGGAAGGATATTAAAAAAAAAACGAAATATGTTATTTCATAGACTGGACACTTGACCCCCGCCATAGGCCCCCACCCGGGGCTGCTCGCGTGTACAAATTGTAATTGTAATTGAACTTGCTAAAACGCTGATTTTACGAGTATTTTTTTATTTCATCGGTTTTCTCAATTAGCTATTTTATTTGCGCTAAAGTTCGGTTTCTCTGTTTAAAACTAAATTAGTCAATACTTGAAAAACGTTAGAATTGTGCTGAAAAGTGTCTTATACCTTGCAATCGGCCTTGAGTGAACATCGAAAGCGAAAATGAAATTTCTACACGTACGTGAGCATTAGATTTGGCACCGACTTCGGTGGGGAGTATGCGATTGCGGCCATGGTTACCTTTCATTTCCTTGTCACCGATACAGAGGATATCGAGGTCTGCTGCATTAAATTACTCGAATACAATCGTATCCACCCCGTTCGCCACACGTGGCAGAAATACGAATCGAAGGGCCCCGGAAGCAACAGATTTTATCTGCTGCATTTGAAAATATATTTATTTATTGATATTTTTATACATGTATTATTTTGATTAATTAATACAATTTTTTATATAATAAAATTAGATGATTCTGGCACAGGTCCGATTGACGATTAACGTAAAATTACATTATCTACCCGCAAACCCCCTTATGTAAGGGATCAAATGACCAGAAACTAACCTATTTTGTCTAATATTCCCTCATTCGCCCCCTGTTGCGATCGAATCGCATTTTGTGATTGTGATTTTGTGACCATGTGAATCTTAGGATGAAAGAAGAATCAATTTGTATTAATATTTATGTTATGTATATTTTATGATAAATTAACTTTCACCCAGCCCGGGATTCGAATTCAGACCTCACACCTAACCTAACCGAATATGTGACATATTTATGATCGGTCAGCGAACCAACTGATCTATTGGTGCCGTCAATAAAGTCAGCAACCCAATTTTTTCCCAATATTCGATATACATATTTAAATGATTTCTTCAATTTGGCCTTACTTGTGATCTCAGCTGACTAATTTTCCCACATTTTGCATATTGTTCAATCAGAGATATGAAGATATTTGTTGTCACTCACAGTCCAATAATACAAACGTGAAAGTTGCTAAAAGGAAAATAAAATAATGATATGCACCTGTGAACACAAAGGTACAGACGAGCGAAGATATAATTACAGGTTATGGTTCCCTCGTTTACAATCTTCAGGGTCATGCCTCTCTGTCTTGTCGACTGTCTTTGAGGTCGAAATGGCTTGTTTTAGGTGCAGAACCTGCGCCGGACACCTAAAGTGTCAGCTGATTGAAAATAACTATTAAATAACACAGAGTGAAAACATAAAAAAATTAAAGACGCAACCGACCACAAGCATGGGCCTTAACATTGATTAGATCTACTCGGAGCGCACCGAGGATAAACCGTAAACGACGATAGGTCTAACTAAACTTCCGAACATTGGCGAATCGGTGACGTGACTTGATTTGCATTGATTATTCGATGCTGCGAAGTAAAAATGGAAGTAGCTTAGTATCCTTAAAAATAACTCGGGTGTCAGGAGGATATACAAACAAACGTAGTTTTAAGGCTCAGATAATATAAATACTCAAGTATACATGATAGGCTTTCCCAGCAGCAAGGCCTTTGTATCTTTTTCCTCCATGTATCGAGGTTCGAGTTTTGCCTTGCCAGCTTCCTGTTTGTTCCAATACCTTGCAAGCGTACCGAATTGTTGTGGCCAGGGTCATCTACGCTCGTATGGCCACCTGAGACCGGTGTACACACATTTGTCAGAAATACATGTACCTTAGCGCCGCTACTCGCCTGTCCCGCGATGTTGCGTCGGGCACACACATCGTTTTTGGCCGCGTAAACTATTGGCATCATAATGGCTGACTTTCAGGAATTATTACTCAAATCATGGAAAAGTTGCGCAGTTCGATAACCATTTTCGTTCATCATTTTTCCTCTCTACGCGATTTTTAACGAAAAAGCGGTAAAACTCGCCTTTCGGTTCAGGCCTTAGGAGGTTACACACGTACGAAGACTTTGGCGTTTTTAGTATTCGGAACTGTGAACCTGTGCCGACAATCAAGATAAATATTTTTTTATAGTCGGAAATTACAAGCTTGCCCAGAGTTATAATTGCGTGTGCAATATGCGTTGTAGACGCACCTTGAGCACGTGACAGATTCGTATTTATCATAACGCATAGTATACGGATAACGAAGTTGACCTTCAATGAGTCTTTGCCTTGAAGCTACACATATGTACAGTGCGTATCCTCTTTTCCGGAAAGGCCCATCCCACTTTCATTCTAGGCGTCTTAATCAAGCTATTTGAACAACTCTTTTTTTTTTCTTCTTTTTTTAATCACTATAATCAGATTACAGGATATTCTGTACGAATAACCGCATTTTACCACTTTAACCACATTGCAATCTTAGAAGAATTCCGTTGTTGGAAAACGCTGGTGGATTAGTAATCAATGGTTGGAGATCGTAAAAAAAAATACTGTAAAAAGAAATATTATTTCTTTAAAAATGTTCAATATTCGACGACGGGTAACACTGGTTCTCCTTAACAATTTAAAGTTCCAGACTTGATCACAATGATTGGGGATGCTGATGTCTTCGAGGCTTGTGTTTGTGTGGGTGTTGTTCGGAAAAATTGTTGAAAATACGATTTCGCCATTGGTCTCAACCTCAACATACGTAAATCGAATCCTGACGCCATAAACAATTACGTAAATCTAATCCTGACGCCATAAGAAATATTCCACCGTTCTTCTCGTACCTTCTGCCTATTTTTTTGTACTTGTTTGTCCTGAAGTGACTTACTTTTCAACACTATATACCTGATTTTGTTTAACTATTTTACTTGAAGAAATATGATGAGCGAATTGTAGCTTGTTCGATCCCAATTACCCCTGCTAGAGGGCGCTTCCAAGTGGTCATGATGGTACTTTTTGGCAAAATTGAGCTTTCCACGTGATTATTGTTGACAATTCCCATCGGCACTCTATTGGCTGAAGAGCTCTCTAGTAGTACGGGGGTTCCGGGTTTGATTACCGGGGCGGAGTCTCCATTATGCGAACCGGGTCCAGAGTATATCGGTGTAATTTTTTTCCTGAATGTTGCGATTCCAACGGCGAAATTCGTGGAAATGTGTGCAAAACAGCATAATTCTGGTATTGTACGACTCGTCGTAACCCAGTCGGTAGTGCAACCGAATGGGATGCGACGGTTCCGAGTTCGATTCCCAGCCGGTGCACACTTTTGGTTTTTCGATTTCGGTGTCCCGGTGAAAACGTGCCCCTCATATATTGCTATAGCAGCGATAGCACAATCTGCTATCTGCTGCAGTGATGGTAACAGCTTCATCAAGAGATAAGTCAGAGTGGTAAGTCTAGAAATAAGTTCTGAATGTGCTGGATCAAAAAGGATGACTTAAAATGCAGCTATTTTTCTACTTCGCGAAAATAAATGTTATATAACAAACTCTTCCTGTACTGAGTAAAAAATGAAGAAGATTACAACCCAACGGCTCCTACATTCAATCCTTTTATAATGATCTTCCTGTACTGGTTGACCACCTTGCAACACCTTGTTGCTTATGATGGACATGGTTAGGTTATAACTTTTTTTTTAAACTGATGGTCTCAAGAAGCTACAATATTCTTTTTCTTGAAGGGTCTGCGCGCTTTGGTTCATTCGATTGTAGATTGACGATCTCGCGCATCGCCCTCCCCTCGTTTTTTTTTTCCCAACTCTCTTTGTCTGCTGTGTTTTTCCGCTCCTGAACAGTGCCCCGCCCGCGTCTCTCTTTTCGTCTTTCACCCTGACCGCACACGCCGACAGGCACCGTAAATTAGCTGCATTTTTCTTGAACTATCCGGAAAACTGACATGGAACGGTCAAGCCATTGCTCGGACGCCATGTTGAATTCGATTTGTTTTGTGTTTGCCTTTGATATCTACCAATCACCGTTTTCATTCGTCCTCTGATTGATGGTACTTTTTATTAATGAAAATTGTTGTATACCTAACAATTCGACTTTCGTTTGTTGGGCCAATTAAAATGCCCAATTAAAAATTAGTATTTTTCTATTGCTGCAAGATACTAGTGTGAAGCAATTTTGTTGCATTTTGGGTATCTGAACGAGACACGCAGAACGACGAACGCAATGTTTTTGAGTTTCATCTTTTCTGCCTCATATGACACTGGATGGAGGTAAAATGAATCGAGTGGTGCCTATCTGACTCCTGATTCTGTATGGTTTCAGTCATTTGATGACCTCTTTCCCAGCTTGAATCTGATTAATCCATCTGAGTGATCTGACGCATACGGACAATGGTCAGTCATCAATTGCTGATGTTGAGTTGGCTCGCACCAAACATTGGTGT
This sequence comes from Melogona broelemanni, assembly GCA_033995665.1. Classification (NCBI taxonomy): domain Eukaryota; kingdom Metazoa; phylum Arthropoda; class Diplopoda; order Chordeumatida; family Chordeumatidae; genus Melogona; species Melogona broelemanni. The sequence continues at coordinate 7,006 of JAUJYS010000806.1, read as the reverse complement.
GCACGATGAAACATCCTTCTGAAATGGTTCTGTTTTTATTAATTAAAAAATATATTCAATAAAAAATTGCGAGTACCATTTAATCCGAACAGTTTTTTTTTAAATAGACAATGTCATCATGCTACGGCGTGTTTTTGCTAGGAATTGCTTTAAAAATTTTGCGGCTTTTTTATTCGTTTGAAAGATCCCGCCGCCGAAATGAAATAAATTTATATCGCTGACAGGAATTTTTCCCTTTACCTGGCAACCGTGCAGACGCTCCAACTAACCCCACCCCACTCGTTGTCTCGCAACCAGAGACGACAGAAAGAGCGTTGTTTGGTAGCGCTCCGTGTCTTCACACGCGCTCATCAGCTGCTGCTACTGCTGCAGAGCGCGCAGCCGCTTAAGCTGGCGCGCGCGGCAGAGCATTTTCGGTCTGCTACAATATGCACTCTCTGCATGCTTTTCCGAGTGAGAGCGATTTATTTGTCACACTAAATACGGCGCGAGTAGCTTGCTTTGGAGGCTACGAGAATGTGGAAAAGTTCATTTATTACGGCGTCAGCACAGGGTGCAAAGCACACACACATATTGTGGGGACAGCGCTCTCTCGCGCACGTGCGATGGAGAGGGCGGCGTGAGAGAAGGGAAGGAAAAAAACCCGGAGGGGTGGTGGGGTGGGGGACGGTTCAGATGCCATTTGATTGGATGAACGATTTGCCTGTCTTGCTGCTGTATGGTCGAGGTGACACCCTGCTTAGAGGAGTGATATCCGTGGATAACGTGGCGTTCGCGTCTTTCAGAGTATCATGAAGTTGCACCACCTCTCACCATTTATGTTTTATTTTTATAATAAAGAGGGAGCGGAGCGCTCACTTTTATGCTGTCACTGATATTGTCGATACCGATCATTTGAGCCAAAACGTGTATTATTTTAATTTTAAAAATCCGACATTTGTTGTTTTCGCCTTGCATGATACGTAACTTGTCATTATGTATACTTTACGATTTTGATCATAAAATAGGATAGGAGGAAAAATAAATATACTTTTAAAATTAAAAAAAATCATATATTTATTTTGTTTTTGATTGTTTAAGAATCTTAGCTGCTCTTCGTTAAAATATGGCAAAAACAAGAATTGTTAAAAATAACCAAAACAAAAGAATGAAAAACTTTTTTTTTCATTATTAAATTTAATCGGAATATTCATTAAAAAAGCATAGAAGTGCTGTAGATATCCATAACTTTCCAAGAGCAAGAACATAACGACCCGTCTAGCCCAGTCGGTATTGCAACCGACTGCGATCTCGGCGATCCCGGGTTCGATTCCCGACTCGGGCTATCGTTTATTTGATCCCGGGATACAGGTAAAAATGTACTCCTAGCATATTGCCATAATGATACTAGGGGTACAGAATATTATGTTTTTTTACTCAAGTGATCAAGAATAACGATAATAAAATAAGTACTGTATCATATTGTTCATTTCATTCGTTGGTCAAGTATATTTCACCTTTCTTTTTTTTTCCTCAAACATTTAAACTGTTGGTTTTTTTAATTGAATTAAATTTATGCTCCATTTTGGCTCAAGTGGGCAATAAATAAAATTCTTCATTGATTGAACAGTGCTTGCTGTTTGCCTGCAGTGTGTCGCTCACGTAGGCCTTTTTGCTAATTGAGGCGGAGACTCTATGTGAGCTAACTTAATGTAGCTCACCGTCTGTCGCTCGGTGTTGCTGCATCGTATGCGGGGAACGACTAGAGTAGAGCAACACGCAAAAGGGATAGACAACCAGGGGAGAGCACACCGTGTACTCGGAATCAGTTGCTAGTGAGCGAAGTGTGTGCCCGCTTGCAAAACGCACACACGCATAGACAACACGCTCTCATATTATCCGAATGCGATCGTCCCGTGCGTAGCAGACGCCGTAGCGGCCACAACCAGTGAGCACTTTCGCGAATGGAGCGCTCGCTGCTACTAGCATCATCACTACATAGGAATAACACAATCGTTTACCGCTGACGTTGTTTTGTATGGGTGTGTGTCTGTGTCTGTGCGCGCGATATGGATTCGCCAAACGAGCTAATCGTCGTCACTCATCGCCAACAATTGATCCGTTAATATTGTGGGGTTCGTTTTGCCGGACTGTATTGTCCAGTGTCCATATAGATTGACCCGGGGAACAATACTTCCCTCCACCAATATTAACCCTCTCGCGCCCGATCCGCTGGTGTGTGAATGTGTGCACAAGAACGAGGCCTAACCAAGGATTTATCTGGTGAAATATAGTGCCGGGATTTTCCGTCGCGTCGGTGCCGACGCTCAACAGCAGCCCGCCCGCAGTGGATTTTGTGCGCGATTTTTAGAGCGCACTCGCAAATCTACAAACGGTGCCGACTTTCTCCTTTGTGAGAACCTGTTTCCGACTGTGCATTGCGGACCCGATACAAGGGCGCAATTATATTACGTTTTCTTATAATTTCAATCAACACCGGTCTCCTTTAGGGGTGCAGACTCGCTCTGATCAGAGCGACCGGGGCTCGCAGCTACCGGGAACGCCGCAGAGTCGTTCGCGAAACGCCGACCGCTACGCGCGTAGCGCACGTGCCGGTCGAAAACAAAGAGACCGGGCCAGGTGCCCGTGGCAAGCCGCTCCTCGCTCATAGAATACCCGGCTCCCAAAAAAAGTGAAGAAAGCTATCTGAAACTGTGACCGGTGTTTATACATATGTGTTGATTACACTTTTGGGAACTTGAGGGTCTCCTCGTTGTCCGAGAGCAGCGTCTAGGGCCTACACATGTATCGGACTACCAATTGTCAACCGTCGGCTATGAGAATGTTGACGACCAGGTAAGAACAAATCTTCTTTATTGAAGGTGTTCATTCATCGTTTCTTCATAAATATGTTTTCATTCATTTTCGCGTGTTCCTCCAAGGTACATGTCGACGTCATAAAGGTTGAAACAGTTTTTCAAAATTTCACTTGTAGGCTTAAGCACAGGCATGTAGTGTATGTAGGCTTACAAATAAAAAAAAAAAAGTTGCTTAGGCCTAAATTTTGGTATACACTATTCTTGATTGACCACATTTAAGTATTAAATAGTCCTGTTAGGGAATAAAACACAAAGTGGCATTATTGTCTGCTGGTTCCTTAAGCCTAGATTCAAACACATTGTTACTGTGGTAGTATCGTGTGGTGACGTACGATGGCGCCACCAGTTTTATTTAATGTACCGACGGCGCCTCTTACGCCACCGTGCACAACCATTTTTCGAGGAATACGTTACCGCCCCCGTGACTTTTCATTCAAACACGCATGGAGGACCAATCTTGTCGGGGTCGTGGCTTAGGCCTATTCACGTGCCCAACTGCACGGTGGGTGTAAGGTCCAAATCCGATATGACCTTGTGCAAGACCTCTCAGCTGAACAATTTGTGTTGGTTCGGCGGCTAGCCGATGTGAATCCTATAGGTCAGTGTGGATTCCTGTGCAGAAACGAGTAGCGCTTACAAAGAAAGGATCGAAAGTAAAGCAGAATGCCTTCTTATTGTGATTGAGTTTTGGGCATTTATGAACTTGCAATTTTTTTTACATGAACTTTGAGTTGGATTACGTTTACTACCACCGACACAGATTTGGCCGATCCTATATGGATATCGATTTTTTTCCTAACTATATCGTTATTTAAAATTCAATCGGAAATTGTTTCAAGGTGGGGTGGGGGGTGTGCATACAAGTGTAGGGCAATCAATGAATGGCATTTCTCACAACAAAGATCAGTATTTCAAATTTTAGTCTTGGATAATAGATGAGGTGACAATTGAAGAAGATCTGCCGAGATAGAATCGATTTAAAATTCAGATAGGCGAGTATATTTGTAATTTTAGAGTTCACTACGTCGCCGTGACCTTGTGATGGGGGCATGGGTTCACCAGAAAGACAACAGTTGGCGTAAGCATGACTAGTCCTGGAAAAGTGATGGACGAGTTTGCCAGGAAGATCTTCTTCGGGGGTCAGGGATAAGAACCCTCTTTACCCCCAGACACGCGCATTCCTGGGCCTGCGTGCGTTTGCTCAGGAGCTAAAAGAAGCCTCGGCTACTGTCAGGGAAGTCTTGGAAAGGGGGATGAAGCTTGTGGAAGAATGTCGCTCGGTTCTAGTCTGATGGGTTCAGACTCCGACCCGAATATAGGAACAGCCAGTTCTATCTCATCCCTCCCCCCTCTCTCTCTTTACATTTGGCTCAATACGTGTATCTTTTCCAATCCAGGCTTTTTTTTGTGTAGTTTGCAGCTGAGCAAAATGAGACGATGCACGATTGTCTGCTATCTCGTGTCGCTCGGACTAATTTTTTTAGAGTTATCCTCCAGACGCAAGTTGTGTTTCGAAGACGGTGGAAATTTCGAGATGAGACTGACATACGCGAAAGTCTGGTTTAATTAAAAAAGAAAAAAAAAAAGTCTTAACCACCGGTGACAAATTGGTGATCGCTTACATCGTGAAAACACGCAAATTTCGAAACTTTTAAGCTTACAAATTGTTGGAAACTTGCCAACTCTGCCGTGTGCATGAATTACCTTGCGTCTATTACGACGGGAACCACATATTCATGTTGTTTTGAAATTAAGCTGGTTATAATATCGTTGATAATTATATTTTTGAAATCTTCTAGGGGTGATCTGTCAAGGTTATCCTAGTTCTATTCTTAGCTATCCTCTCCGATAGTGTTGTTGATTGACAGCATCCCTATTCATATTTTAGGTGTTTGTGACAAAAAAATGTCCAAGTTATTCGTGCTTTTGCACTTTGTTATTGATTAGCGCAGATAGCATCGAAAAGGATAATTGGAGTAATTGATCTAGACCACTGCTATATCCAAACATGGAGGTTGGAAAGGGTAGAACCGGTGTCGGTGAGGTCATTTACCACCGTATTTTCCCATCAGCGATAAAGTAGCACGATTGATATATCATTTTTACCCCCCCCCCCTGTTTTTTAAGCTACCACATTACCATTTCCAAAATTCTATATTAAAATGCAACTGTTGGTTCTTCGCTGTTGTATTTCGAGAATGATTACTAAAAGTTCAAATTTTTATTGCGTTCTTGGTACGATAAATTATTTAAGTCTTGATTTTCTGGAACTTGCTTTATAAAGTAAGATTGTTGGTATTTTCAAGTTACCCGCCCCCAGATTCCGCCAGTCAAATCGGTGATTGTCACCGTGACGTCATCGATTTACGTCGCACGAGCTACTATTCCCCCCCCCTCCCTTTCACGCCACTAATTGATAGTTAATAAATTTGCACGCAGCCTTCTGTTGTGGCGGTCGCTAACCATTAATTAATAAATATTGCACAGGATTTGATGCCGGTTTCGCTTTTCATCTACTTTCGGTGTCGAAAAAAATAAGAAAAAAAATGTGGGTTGCTTTGATTTCCCTTATTCGTGCTCCGACACTTTGTTGAAAAAGCCGAAAATGGACCAAAAATATTTTACACGAATTATTATTTTTATTGAACGTGACTACAAAGTGGAACAAAAGCGATTTTTTTGTGAATTGGTTGAATTATTTTATTGAAATAATATTTGGAAAGATTATTATTGCCGGACATTTTTTTTCAAATGTATGTTTTGGAATAATGGTCATGAGTTACCCCCACCCTCCCCCAATCGTCACATTCCCAATATGGTATGTTTACCGAGTGAAGAAGGACGGTTGAGGGTGTGGGGGGTTAAGGAGGAGGATGTTTTTTTTAGAAGAGGGGTCTTGCCGGTTTAGCGACTTCGGAGGACGAAATTTGTCTGCTTTTGCTCTCTCGTCGTTCGTTCTCACCTCCAGTCCGACATTGGTTAGATCTCTCTATTTTTTTTCTTTTTTTTTTTGTATGGTGTTTGCGAATGAGAAGGAGGACGACTCTCGCACAGAGAGCTAGGTTCAATCAACCCTCCATTAACAATGGGAGTTGCCCTGCCGTTGCCATCGCCGTCTGCTCGTTCTACTGCATTCTTCAAGTTGAACTGACGCCGCTCTCTGGTAGCCTTTCTCGTTCTCTCTGTCGCTCTTTTCCCCCAACCCGCCTCTCCGCTTTTGCTGCTCTGCCAGAATGCGAATGCAATGCGCGCAGAACGAGTTGATTTCGCCCCAATGTTCAACAACACGATCGTTTTGCACGTGCAATTCAATCAACAGCATGTTTTTTTCCCTCAAAAGTTCAAACTTCAGACAACATGGATGGCCCAAATCTGCCATCATGTTAAATGTGAAATCTGGTATTACTGATCTGTTTTTAAAGCAATCAGACAAAAAAAATTTAATTTCGAATCAATTTGAAAATAATTTAGTTTTAATTTGTTGTATTTGTCTAAATACATGACGTCACTGGTGAATAATCTTAGCAAGAAGTTTAAAATGTACATGCTTTGAAATGAAGACGCCATTGTGCAGGCCCGGAAATCATGACCTCACGCGGTTTGGTGTTTCTTCTTCAAGTTTCATCATCTTGATGATAACACAGATGACGTCACTATCGTGACAGGAAGTCAAAATTGAACGGGACAAATATGGAGCCCTCAATTAAAAAAAACAAATACTGAAAAACAAATATTGTGCCAGTTCTAGAATTTCAAACGTGGAAAAAATATATTTAAAAAAAAATATTTTTAATAATAATACAGTTGATTTACTTTGAATGGTGAGTCACAATTTCGATTCGAATTCAGCAGAACATTGTAGACAAATATTGGCACTTTTTGTCACAGATTACGAAGGGTTTCTCCCCATTACCCAGGTGTCGCTGCAATTCAGTTTTCATACATTGAGCAACATTTTTCTCGACCAGACTCGTCCATTCACTCAGTTCGTTAACACCCCCTTCGGTGTCAAGCAACTTTTTTTTATGCCGAATGCGCTGGCAGAGGTTGATCCCCACTTGCAGAACGCCCCCCCTCCCACTATCCCCCTCTCTCTCCCAACCAACCAATGTTGAGTGTGTGAATGTGTGGAATACAGTATTCCCTCA
>JAUJYS010000805.1:0-20345 GCA_033995665.1 Melogona broelemanni | reverse complement strand
TACCCCAGGCTAACGAATAAACGAAAGCCTGGGCCGGGAATCGAACCCGGGACCGTTGGCTTCGTAGCATGTCCCCACACCCACTGAGCCATATTTTGAGATATTTCATAAATAATAATAATTTTTTTTTTGGTGTTTGGACTTATCTACTCAGCCCTGCACTGTATTTCAGTAATGACGCCCTGAAATTTCTCAATATTCCAATTAATATAATTTTGTTGAATTTATCTTTCAGATGAGCGGGAGCATTTCCGATATGAGATTCACAAAGGTAGTGTCACTTTTTCATAATATCATTATTTTTCGAGCGTTGTAGAAACGTGCCACGTTGATTAAATGCCGGCGTTCCCTTTGATTTATTTGTCCAGCACTGTTGGACGCTTGCAGTAGGGTGGACATGGCCAAAGTGCGTTCGCTACTCAAGGAACTCAACGGCGAGTTGGGGATGGTTATTAACGCAGCGCCCAACGGCAGCAACACGCTTCTGTTCAAGTAAGTTAGATATATACATGTATATATATATATATATATATTTTATCAGTGGTTCAAAAGAGCCCGTTATGAATGGTGCTTGGTGATCAGTGTGCCATAATTTTTTATAATTGTTGTTTGATGGAATTTGACAGGGCTTCGGAGGAGGGGCAAAAAGAAATCATCAAAATTTTGTTGGAGAACGGTGCTGATGGTCGGATACATCCGGTGACGAAATATTCGCCTCTATACATTGCGTGTTATAATGGACGGAAGGACATCGCCGAGATTTTACTAAAGGTAACGGTCTATTGTTTTAACCAAATTTTGATCATTTGATATTTTTTTTTTAAATTCAATAAGCTTTTGTTTAATTGATCACATATTGAATATTGAAAAGTCACAAAAAAGCTACCACCATGTCGTTTCAAAATATATATAAACTAGCCATTCAGTCTAAAAAAAATCTCTACATATTAATTTTGTGTACTCGTAAATCTTGTTATAAAAAATAACAATTTAATAAATAAAAAATAATAATAATTTCAGTTCAGAAACTCAGAATCTATTAAAAAAATATTATCATGTTATTAAAAAAAATATTTCTTCTCGTCATATTTAATTTTTAGGAAATTGAATGTTAGAAATATCTGAAAACATAACTAATTCCTATATATCCTATTCATATTACTAAGGATATGAGCCGTTTGTAAATAACGAAGAAAAAAAATGTGTATCCTTGACCATTGAGGATAGTGGACGGCAATAATTTTCGAATAAACAAACCAACATTAACCACAAACACAAACCAACGACGACTACATCTTCTGCTTCATGTTGATTTGTTTATTCGCGAATTGTTGCCATTAACAATCCTCAATGGTCAAGGATACACATTTTTTTTTTTCGATAACTAATTCCTGCCTATTTATTCATTTAGAATGCAATTAATACTTTGGAAATTTTGCCATTTTTATGCCCGATTTCTATTTGTATTAATATCACTCTGAATGCATCTATCTAAATTCATTTTTGTTGTCCACAACCGTTTAGCGTTTCCCGCAACTGGTCCAGATGCCGACTGTGGAACACTGGCTGCCCATTCACGCCGCCGCCATCAACGGCCACGTGGCCATCATCGACACCCTCCTCCGCTATCCTTACCCAGCCGGCGTCCTGCAGACCTTCCGCGACAAAAGCGGCCAATGGGAATACCAACTCCCCTTCGACATCAACGCCCGCGACGTCACCGGCCAGACCGTCCTGTACCTCGCCTGCTACGTCGGCAACCAGAAACTGGTCGACACTCTGCTCAAGTTCAAGGTCAAGGCGGCCAAAGTGGACTCCGCCGCCGCCACCACCACCACCGTCACCAAGGATGGGCGACCTGGTATCTCAACCGGTAGTGAGGTTGACCGACTGGAAGAGATGAAACGAACGCCGGTTGACGGCGGTGACACCAGTCCCAAACGCCGTCTCTCCGGCGGCATCCAGATGATCATCTCCCGGCTAAACCTCACCAAGAACGGCGAGGCCAACCTGCGGGCCAACGAATGCATGCTGAGTCCACTAGACCCGGACATCTACTGCTCGAACGATACCGAGACGGCCTTGCACGTGGCCGTTAAAAACCAGTACCACCACATCGCCGGCATGCTACTGACAGGCGGCGCCGATCCCAACTTGAGGATCCGCAGCGAGGACGTAGACGTGTCACATCAGTGGCAGGAGGATGACTGTACCTTCACCGGGTCCACCGCGCTGGTGGAAGCCTGTCGAAACCGGGATTATGGGATGATCGAGCTCCTGTTGAAACACGGGGCGCGGGACGACGAGTGTAAGGCGCTGGTGGTGGCGCTGCGAGCGGCGGACGAGGTGACCGTGTCCAAGTTACTGGCGCTGAAGACCCACCCCGATCCCGAGTTCAAAATTAACAAGAAGGCGTTGGACGTAATTCCGGTCTCGCAGTTTGGGGCGCTGGCCTTCGCGGGGGTGGGCAGTGTGACCTACGGTTCCATGTTCCCCACCGTGCCAGTCATGGTCAACTGGCACGGGCAGAAGTGTTTGGATCACGTGCGGGAGCAATGGTTGGTGGACGCCAGCACTAGTCATAACGCCAAGCTGCGGTTGAACGTGAAGAATCAGTTGGTGTCGTTGTTCGCTATTACGCGATTGGACATCTCCAACAATGCCATCGGGGAGCTGCCCGAGTCTATCTTTCGGTTGGCCTCCCTGCGGCACCTCAATGCCGCGCAGAACAAGATCGAGCGGCTACCGCGGGGTCGCGGGAAACTGATTCACCAGATCTCGCCGCAGCATAACAAGAATAAGGGAGGGCCGCTGGCGGCGGCCGAGCTGGCGCAGTACGATTGTCCCGTGCTGGAGGAGATTCACCTGCAGGTCTGTTATTTTTTTATTTCAATCATGTTGTTGTTGACTAACTAATTTTAATTGCGTCACCAGCCTCTTCATCTTTTTAACTCGTTACGATAAATTGTTAGCCGCGTGCAATCTTTTTTAGATCATTTTAAAATATTACTAACGGCAGCAGGGCGGAAACGACACACTATGGAAATTGCCAATGCGTTTTAAGTTTTGCAGATTTCACCTACCGGTACTGTTTCATGACATTATAAATCGAGTATATAATTTTTTTCGGGACATCGAAATAGATATTGAGTAAAGATAAAAAGTATGAAAGGAACATAATCTCGAATTATTTTAAATTTAAATTGTTAAACTTTTGTTTAACAATTTAAATGGTCTTTTTTATTGATTTTCACTAAGAATTTAAAAACGGTTTGAAGTACCGGTAATTAATAAATACACACCTTGAATGCTCCTTTGTAACATGAGCATACGAGGCTCAAGGAAGTCGTACTTTCTATTGATACTTTGTACATGAAAGTACTTTGTACTTAAATGACGTCAGAAAATAAAGCTGTTGAATTGTTATTAGGTGTACAAAAAATGAAACATTAACCATCACAATTTCAAAGATTATTTTAAATTCGAAATCGAATAAATATTTTTTAAATCCCGGTCGATGTGACAAGTACTAAAAAAAGAACAATAAGACAATTTTTCAATTTAGTTTATTCATTTTTTATCACTCACTAACAATCATAATGTTTCCCTTTATTAATCAGGACAATCGACTGGACACCGTACCATCCGTCCTGTTCAACTTGCCCTCCCTGGTCATGCTCGACCTCTCCAACAACAAACTGCAATCAATTCCCTTCAAAGTGTGGACGGCGCCCAAGCTCCGCGAGCTCAACCTCTCCTTCAACCTCCTCAGCGACCTACCGCTCCGCAATCACAAGACTACGCCCACCGACAACGTTTCCAGCGGCGGAGCCACCCGCGACGCGGTACCCGATGACCAATCATCCGTGGAATCCGGGGACTGCAGTCCCCGGCACAGTGGGATTGGCACCAGCGCCGCCAACACGCCGCGCGAGACCACGCCTATCGCCGTGGAAAGCGGGGTTGAGGTCGGCGAGAGCGGAGTGGTGGAATTATTCCCCGACGGCGTCAAATTCTGCGTAGCCGAAGAAGCCGACGAAGAGGCCGCCATACGGTCGAACGATCCCGCCGTGCTCTGCCCCAACCTCAGCTCCCGCGAACTTCTCCACCACAACGTGTGGAGCCACAGCATCGAGATCAACGACAGCGTGTTGAGCGAGGCGGACGAGGCTAAGGACAGCCAATCGCAGCTCATCACTCTCAACCTGGCCCACAACGCGTTCGACCAGGTGCCGCCGGGCCTGCCGTGCCTGGCCGTCAATCTGGCTCGCCTCAACCTCAGCTACAACCGGCTGACTGAGATGGGACACGTCAGTTCGTATCCGGCCGGATTGAAACAGCTGGATCTGTCTCATAACCAGATTCGGTCTTGGCCCACCCCCCGCCGGCCGGAACAGTCCGACGGGCACTCGGACGCGCCAGGCATGTACTGTTTCGGTATCACGGCCGAGGCCTCGCCTCGTCATTCCGGTAAGGGGGCGTTGGTGCCGCTGCGTAAACTGGCGCAGAATGCCCGCGGTTCCAATTCGTCCCTTACTTCCCTCGGGCAGGCCTTCTGCGGCCACCGTCGCCATTATCGACTAGACAACCTGCGGACTCTCATGCTAGCCGATAATGACTTTGATCGGCTGGTCATCTGCATCGACGATGACCAGTTCGGACTGGCCAGCGATGATGACGACTCTCAGGAGTCGTCCGACGCCAACGTGGGTTTCGGTCGTGACGTGGCCACCTCCAACTCCAAGTGTCCGGCCGCCGCCTCCAGTCCTAAGTCCAAACTCCTCTTCCCTAACATCTCCATGCTGGACATCAGCAACAACAAGCTGCGCGAGATTCCGGCCAACACCTACGAACTGAGTAACCTCTCCGTGCTGAACGTCAGCGGCAACTTTGACATCACCCACCTGCCGCCCGAGATGGGCCTGCTCAACAAGCTGTGGAACCTCAACACGCGTAGCTGCAACCTGAGCGAGCCGCTCAAGACCATGATCGACGGCAAGAAGTACAAAACGATGGACGTGATCGGTTATCTCAAGTCCATCTTGGAGGACGCCAAGCCGTACGCCCGGATGAAACTCATGATCGTCGGCGTTCAGGGTATCGGCAAGACGTCCCTGTTGAACCAGCTCCGTCAGGAAGGCAGCGGTTCCTACAAGAAGAAGCCGGTCGAGCATTGGGCTAAGCGGATGGGCAACAAGAACATCAACGTCAAGACGTCCAAGGGGGTCAATCTGTCCACGGTGGGAGTGGACATTTGCGACTGGACCTACGAGAAGAAGATCCGGGGACACAGCCCCCACGGGCCGGTGACGTTCCGGACCTGGGACTTCGGTGGCCAGCGCGAATACTACGCCACGCATCAATATTTCCTGTCTAAGCGGTCGCTGTACTTGGTCACCTGGAAGATCCCGGATGGGGAGAGGGGGGTGGCCGGCATCCAGCAGTGGTTGGTGAATATCCAGGCTCGCGCGCCCAATTCGCCGGTCCTCATCGTGGGCACCCACTACGATCTGGTGAAGGAGAAGTACCCGCCGTCGTTCTCGGAGGATCTGCAGCAGCTCATACGTGATCGTTTCATCAACGTGATCGACGCTGACAAGTGCGGTTTACCGCGTGTGTTGGACACCATCGAGATCAGCTGCAAGTCGCGGCACAACGTAAAGCTGCTGTGTAACCTCATCTACGACACCGTGTTCGAGTTGCGCTCATCGGGTAAGTCAGCAAGACTTTAAATTTAGCAAATTATTCAATTTATTTGACGTGAAATTAATCTCAGAATCTCATCGTGAAAATCAGAGAAAGTCATTAAAAGTTTAAAAAATTTCTAGTAGTCTTTTTTATGCACTTTGTCGTAGTCAGATGAGAGTCTCACCAGTTTTAATTGTATTTATGTTTGCAGGAAGCAAAGAGAGATTGTTGGAGCAAAGGATTCCAGCAACTTATTTGGCTTTGGAGGACGTTGTCGGCTATCTGGCGGTAGAGAGACAGATTCAAAACAAGGACCCGGTTTTACAGTCTGAACAATACAAGTTAGTTATTTACTGTTTATACCCATCTGAATAATTGTGTATTAATCTCATCCTGTCAGAGATATGATTATTAATCATTGGATTTTCGTCCCACTCTTTTAGACTGATGGTGATGCATGAAATGCAAGAAAGGTTTCATCTGGTGTTCAGGGATATGGCCGAATTGAACCAGGCGACTGCGTTTTTGCACGAAAACGGTAATCATATATAAAATTATTTCTTTTAAAATGAAAATCACAACGAAATAATCAAATTTATTTTCATATTTTCGATTGTTGATGGACATGCTTGCAATCGTTTATATTTTTTATATTTACTCAGTATTATTTTTTAATTAGTAATTATTTACCACTTTATAGTTTGATTCTGAATTCTGAAATTGTTTGAAATTAACCAACGTATAACATGTTTGGTGCAGGAGTGCTGCTGCACTACGAAGATGCAACGTTGAAGGATCTCTACTTTCTGGATCCTCAGTGGCTGTGCGATATGCTGGCTCATGTGGTCACTATACGCGAAATCAACCCTTTCGCAAAAAATGGTATGCGAGAGTCTCTGTTTCGCGTAATTGTGATTGAAATTTTGAAATTCAAAGTTAAATTTATTTTTAATACAAACTGGTAATAAAACATGACTTAACCGACTCTCTTAGGCGTGATGAAGATGGACGATCTGAAACACACGTTCAAGTCGTCCCAGTGCGCGCCCACCGACGCCAAACACTACATCGTCAACCTGCTGAACAAGTTCGAGGTAGCTCTGACCTGGGACAACCGCACCCTACTCATCCCATCGCTCCTGCCCTCCGAGGAGCAACTGCGCAGTGGTTTGCCCGGCTGCGACGTCAGGGTAAAGGTCCATTTTTTTTGACCGGGGATTATGGTGCTCCAGGCCGAATTTTTCTTGCTTCTTTTTTTAGTTTCTGGCTAACACAATTTCCATTTCATTTTTGTTTGTTTCGGGTTAATTTCAAAATTGACTAACCTCATGCATGCTATTTCTTCGTTGGGTGCCTGATATAATTTTTACATTGCTGATATATTTTTGTACCAAGATTGTAGAATACATTTTGTTTTCTCTGAACAGCAGCTAATTCCTCAAATACATTCATGGCGCCACTTAAAATTTGCAAGCATCTTATTCCTTATATACGTTCATGGCACTACTTACAATTAACCAAATAAATAACAAATTCAATTTTAATTCAATTTATTAATTTAATTTTTAATTGCATCTTCATCATTCTAATTTAAACAGATCGTTAATATCCATTTTAAATACTGATAAAAAATCGTCTTACCTTTTTCGATAAAGCCAAACGTATAAGACCTAAAATTGAATCAATAGTGATTATAATACGAAAAATAAACGCATTAACTCTGAACGGCAATCCGGTATACACAAAATGAATTTAGCAATTCTGATGCATTATATGACGTCGTCGACCAATGCTGTGCGCTTGTTAGGGTCCCTGCGATGAGCGATTATTTATTAACCATCTCTCCTATCCCGGCATTTTCTCTGCAGATCCCAGTTCGCTCCCGAGGCTGGGCCTTCCGGTCGAAGACGTATTCGGCGTCCACCGCCAAAGGTGGCGCTTTTGGTAATTCCACTTTTTACATCCCTAGTAGCGCGTGGAGTATTCAAATGTGGGATCACGGATCACAGAATTCCGACATAGGTAAAAAAAAATCACAGCTTGAGCCACCCGTTCGTGCACTTCCGTGTTTCTCACTTACTAATATTAGTCAATTTTTGCTTCTGCGAAGTGCTTCGATCTGCTATCGTGTGTGCTTCTGTGATGTTTGTGTGATTGGGATACGTTAAACCATAATCCAGTGCACTGGTAAATCTTTTTAAGTGCAACTAAAGAATGCTAACAATTCAAGTAGAATCATATCAAATTATTTAAAAAATAGCTAGCTCTCTGTAAAAATAATAATGTCCAATTATCCAACAAATCTGCAATTAACTTGTCACTTATTTGCCTTTGGAATTTCCTGTGATCGTCTTTCTTCACACTTGTGTGCCACGTGTTGAGTTTCTCACATGCTTGTAGTCATGCGATAGTAATAGAAATTGTACGGTTACAATTTATGAGAGTGAGTGTAATTAAATGAGAGTTTTAGCTTTGTTGCGTACTTCATATTGCAACATCGTTTTTAATTTTGAAATTCGTTTAAATTTTTGAAAATTATATTTTTTGTGTTCATAAACATTATTATAAACGAACATTTGCTCTTTTAAATGATTTAATTTAATTATTTTTTAATAACAATTGAATTATTTTCAATAGCAATTAAATTAATGTATAACTAATAACTTATCTAAAAAATTGTGTATTTTAATGATTTTAAATGGTCATTAAATGGATTAACTTAATTAATTAAAAATTAAACTTTTTTTAAGCTACGGCGAGCGGTACGCATATTTATGACTCACGGTGTAGAACGGATAAATCTAACCGTGTTCGTTAACAGGTGGCGGGAGTCCCAAAAAATGCGAGGAGGGCGGTGACGCTTCCGGCGGTGGGTCGCCCGTCTTTGGTGGCGGTGGTGGTGGGGCGACGTCCGGCGTTATCGCCCCGGGTGAGTGCCACGTCCAGCACCACTTCGACCCGCACGCCTCCATCCGTCGCCTGCTCATCATGAGCTACTTTCCCAGCGGTTTCTGGTCGCGTCTCATCACCCGCATGCTGGCCGACGACGGCATCGTGGAGATCGTCCGCTCCTACTTCTTGCTACCGCCGGATGCCCAGCACGATCCATCCGTGCTACGCGTGCTGGACAAGAAGGCCGAGTGGGTATGCTGGCAGACCGGTATCGAGTTGCGCTACGCCAATACCTCTCTGTTTCGGATGAAGGAGGTGCGTGCTTGGGAAATCTAATCTTTTATTTATTTTTTTTAATATCCAATGACTAATGAAGAATTGCTTTTATATAGGGCATTTAAAATAAATTAAAGTTTATTTGTTTTTGAAGTAAAATAGACGGTGCGGCCATTTAGTCCAGTCGGTAATGCTTCCGACTGCGGTGAGGACGGTCCCGGGTTTGATTCCCGGCAGAGGTTCTTGGTTATTCGTCGAGCCGCGGTACTGGTGTCACCCCTGAGCTTCCATTAGGGAGTCCAGAGCTTAGGGGTGGATCCTGCAACCTAGCTATACCAGCTGCCATTCCCCTTCCCTCACATATCGCACTTAGCGACACGATGGATAGTAATCCTAAAGTGATTAGCTCTGCGGTGATTTAAAAAAAAAATAAAAAATAATAATAAATAGTTACACAATAGTATACATTTTCTTGTCATCTATACAAACTTTATCGTACTCGCATACTCTCTTAGAAACTCTTCAAACTTTTTTTGAAAACCTTTAACTCTTCAAACTCAGTGAACTTGGAACTCTCTTGGTACATTCAAAACTACTGTAGTTTGAAATATCAAAAAATATTTGATATCAGAGCATTTTGACTCTA
Source organism: Melogona broelemanni (assembly GCA_033995665.1). NCBI lineage: Eukaryota > Metazoa > Arthropoda > Diplopoda > Chordeumatida > Chordeumatidae > Melogona > Melogona broelemanni. The sequence continues at coordinate 10,843 of JAUJYS010000805.1, read as the reverse complement.
TATTTATTTATTTTAAATGACGCATTATTTTAATTTAATTTCTTATCACTGTAGTGAAAATCACTGCATGAAATTGTGTACCTCTCTTGTCGCTATGGCAATTTGTGAGGGGCGCTGTTACTTATTTCATTTTTTAGTATTTGCTTTTATTATGCGAGTTTTCAAAACAAGAATTAAATTCAATAACCAACAATCCACTTTCCACCCGTAGTTGTAAATCTTCAACGCTGTATTCGTATATCATTTTGCAAGGAGATCGACCAATACTCAATTCACAATTTCAATAAAATGTCTTCTCGTCAGCGACCACAATCGCTCTACCGACCGGGTAATAATAATCCCACCGGGTGTGTCCATTCTCGTCCTCCTTCCCAGGTGCTACCCAGTCTCAGCAACGCCCCGTGCGAATACAGGCGCATGCGCTTCGTCCTCCAGCAGGAGGGCGTGTGGGGCGAACTGGACATCTCCGGCTCCGCCATCCTGGAAGTCCTCCTCACCAACCAGACCATTGTACTCAAACGACCGTTCCCAGCCGAGGAGGAATCGGCCGACGTGCTTTTGCCCTCTGCCGTGGTGCTGGAACCCAACCCCGAGTGCGTAGCCAAACTCTTAGCCCTGGCTGTCGACCACATCGACACCCTGCTGGAGGACTGGTATCCCACTCTGGGCACCCGTTTCGTGCACACCTCCGAAGGCAAATTTCTAGTCACGAGAGTTGTACCCTGTACGCCATGCCTGGTTAGCCAGTTCGTCAACGATCTGTCGACGAGCGGTGGACATCATCATGGAGGTGGTAGTGATAAGGATGCCTGGAATATCGTGGACGCGGGTGGTGCTCGTTCCAGCGAGGCCTGTGTCAGTCAGGAGGTGAATTTGAGTGGTGGTGGGGCCGCATCCGGGCATCTGCCACCGGACCATGGCGGTCGGGGTAACGGTAATCTGTCGCCCGGTGGCGGTAGGAGACGGAACCGCGGATCGCGGGATAGCACCACCTCGCATGATAGTGACAGTGGTGTGGGACCGGACAGTGCCAGCTCCAGGTAACGAACGCTTTCGAGTTGATTTAATCAATTAAAATTGCTCTTTGACGTTGTAGGGCGTTTATTCGGTTTCTGGAATCATTTTTTTTAATGGGGACAGCATGGTTAATAATGAAATTCGGTAAAAGAAAAGTATTCTATTATTACATTTCAATTTTTTAAGTTCGATTAAAAAATGTGTTAAATTATTTAACGCAAATCCATCATGTAGTGTGTTTTTAAATCCATCACGTACAGTTTTTTTTTTTTTTTAGTTCATCATGTACAGTATTTTTTAGCACATTAGGTACAGTGGGGTATTTTTTTATCCTTCACCGTATTTTTTTATTTTTTTAATCCAGTCGCAAGCCTTCGGTGGAAGGTCGCTTTGATCTGGAGTTGGCCGGCAACGGTCAGACCCTGGACGACAACGACTTCGAAGCCAACACCCACCGCTCCGTCTACTGTTTCATGATCGAGGAGTGCATTTTGACCGCCTACGAGGAGAAGTGCGTGCGCTGCGTGGTGCACGGGGGAATTCCCCTGGCCCAGATCGCTCCAGACACGGTCAGTAAATGGCCGGAAAAAAAATCCAATAGAACACTTTTCACAACCGCTCTATGCATTGATCGTGCATTGTACACTTAACAAATGTATAACGACCAAACGTGGTTCATTATGTGTTAGGTGTTTATGGACCTGGGCGAGCGATACCTCATTCGACCCGAGGCGATCAAGCGAGGCAAGATGCTGGGACGAGGCGCGTTCGGTTTTGTGTTCCGGGCAACAGTCAAACAAAGGGTATGTGTACTAGTTTTATTTTGTAGTATTTCCCTTTATTTTCTCTTTTCATGGCCGAAATTCCGTCTAGCCCAGTCGGTATTGTACCAGACTGCGGTGCGGGCGGTCCCAGGTTCGATTCCAGCTCTCGTTCTTGCTCTCGTTTATTCGATCCTGGAGTACTGGTGAAAATGTGCCCCCTCCTTACATGTTCTTTCGGGGCGATTGGAGGGGTACTGAGTCCTGCAGTGAATTTGAAAAAAAAAATTAAATGCCCAATTATCACAGTGATATCGCAATTTTAATTTGTTGTATCCCATGGGCGTTATGTTTTTCCTTTTCAGGCCTCCAATATGACGATCGACGTGGCCATGAAAATGCTTCAACCGGTTGATCCTGGTTACGGTGCCAGGCAATCTGCTTCGGCCGCTTTCAAGGTGAGACTTAAGAGTAGTTTGAACTAGCTCGAAGCATCATTCATTTGTTGATTGCGAATTGAACGGCATGACTATTTCATGTTGAAATGAAAACATGCCCTTATTCTATTCCGTGATAATGGTGAAAAGTCACGACCCCTCAAATCCATTCAGATCCATTTCAGTGATTGTGCACAAAAATATCAATCGAAAAATATAATGTCTCGTTATCAAAACACAATCAATATTAAGTCATCATTAGTTTCGTTCTTCTTGAAGATAATGAAAAGATTAAAGATTTTCCTCTCGTGTTCTTAATTTTACGTGTACTACTGTACTGTACTGTAAATATGCAATATTTATACGGTACAATTGTATATTTAAAATTTAATTTTAATTACGTTTCCGCATAGCACCTCATACGAACATTTAGAGAATCACGAACAAATAAATAAAGACATAGAGCGATTGCAGGCATGTCCCTCAACAATCGAGAAATATGTACAATTGTACAATTGACCCCAAGCATGGGCTTTAACATTGATTATGCCTAAATACAACTGCTAAATTCGTCGTTGGTCGTAACATAAAGCATTTAGGCACAAACCGACCACAGGTTTTTCTATAGTATTATTTATGTTGCGCACGATCTAAAGTTGTTGATTGTGATGAATTTGCTAATCGAATTTTTGCTAATACCTGTCGCGCCACCTGGCGTTTTTAAAAATTGACAGGCCGCCCAGAGCAAGTGGCAACGCGATCCCACCCAGTACGCGTGCAAGGCCTACTGCACGGCCCGTCAAGAGTTGGGCATCCTGCTGGCGCTGCGCCACACTTACATCGTCCCACTGGTTGGCATGTGCACCCATCCGCTGTCCTTGGTGTTGGAGTTGGCTCCGCAGGGGGCGCTGGACACCATGCTAAAGAACTATCGACGCAGTGGTGCCAAACTGCACGTCTTGGTGTTGCAGAAGGTCATCATTATGGTGAGTCAACGAGCAATTCGAATGTACAGTTCCATTTTCAGGATTTATACTCGCCTGGAATGTCAGGGAAGCTAAGGGATAATCAACGAAAATGAATAAAACAATGAAGATGAAAAATACAACGGCTCCTAAACCTTATCTAACTAAGGGATAATCGTTCGGAACAAAATTAAATTTTTATATTGTGAATTTATTTTTACGCTTCAGGCGTATAGCGATAATATTGGCCAAGCGTGCTAGCGATAATTCCTCCAATTTTTGAATTAGATGAAAATATTTTTCAAAACGACGTTATTTATTTGTATGTATGGCAGCATTTTGTGCTGCATAGCCTAGTACTTTGACATTTTGTATCGCCAGTTAATGATTAAAATTTAATAAATAATAATAAATAAATAAAATTATTTAAATGTGATTTGAGAATAGTTTGGGATATAACTTGATGCTACTATGGACAGTTTGTTGAATCGTATTCGTTCGAACGCGGTCATAATTAATTGTCGAATGATACATTTTTTTTCTTCTGATATCAATATCTTACAACGTTTTTGCTCGATGCCTATACAGTCACACTAAACGTTTTGTCACATTTAAAACAAGCTCATGGTTCTCACCTCATCTTTTAGATTGCGAAGGCGTTGGAATATCTGCACTCGCAGCACATCATCTACCGCGACCTGAAATCCGAGAACGTCCTCGTGTGGCAACTGCCGCAGCCGTTCCACAAGGATCCGATGGAGCACGTGGACGTCAAGCTGGCTGATTACGGCATCAGTCGAGCCACGCTGCCCACCGGCACCAAGGGATTTGGCGGCACCGAGGGGTTCATGGCACCCGAGATCATGCGCTATAACGGCGAAGAGGAGTACACTGAGAAGGTAATTTAGTTTAAAGTTAAAGTTGGTAATAGTTGGTTATTCCTGATCACTGTAGTAAATAGCACTACAGGACATTTTTACCAGTTTCCCAGGATCCCATAAACGAGAGCCTGCGCCGGGAATCGAACCCGGGACCACCCCCTTATCTGTCTGTTGTTATACCCACTAAGTTAAACGAATAGTACTGTTTTTTATAGCTATGGCAATAAAATTAAACTAGGAGCAAAAAACGTTGTCTTTTTTGATAATTTAATTAACCAGGTTTTTAAATAGAATTTACATTTATTAAAACAATAGAAGCTTCATGCCTGGAAATAACTTATAATTTCCCGACATATGACAATCAATGCTCATGATCGAGCAAATATTAGTAAACTTGGAGCCCGTTCAACAAATGGAAGAATTGCTTGTAAGGTAATATGATTTCAGTACATAGTAGCACTATGTAAGACTTTGATAACTAAGACATGGATTGCCTGTTCTTTAGGTGGACTGCTTCTCCTTCGGAATGTTCCTGTACGAGCTGCTGACGTTACATCTGCCTTTTGAAGGCCACGAGTCGGTGAAGGATCACATCCTTGAAGGTGGCCGACCTTCGGTTACGCAACGGGTAAGGCGATTTATTTTTTTGTCAATCACTGTAGTGATTAAGAAGACTCGTTCTGGGTATCTATATCTGAGGACGGACCGGTCTGACGATTTGAAATGGTTAAAATTATCACAGGAAATACTCTATCCTACATACATTCTGGATCTGATGACCCTGTGCTGGTCCCAACATCCAAAGGACCGGCCATCCGCCAGCCAGATCGTCTCCATTGCCGCCGCCCCCGAATTCTGTCACCTAATGGACGTCACTTCGCTGGAGGGAAATATGCCGGTCATCTGTGGTGTCGTGGTCCTGCCCAGAGATGATCCTAGTAAGATCACTACGCACTATCTGGCGATTGCCGTTTCGAATTTACAGTAATGGGTCGTGTACATTTTTGCCAAATTAATTTCTATTATTGTAAGTGTCTCGATATTTATTCCTCGATTAAAATAGCTACCGAACCCTTCTTAACAAACTGGTAAAAGAAAATAAATTAAAATTGACGTTTTTGGTCTACATTTTCAGCTTATACGCTGCACATTCTCAATGGGAAGAACCTTTAAGCAGAAACCGAAACAAAAAACTAAAAGAAAATTAAAAAAATATCTATCTAAATAATAAATTTTCTCTTCTCTAATAATGGGAATATTGAGTTCATTATTGGTTTAACAAGAGTCAATGTGTTCAATGCTTTCAGTGTTCAATGCTTGTTATTTGAATTTCAGGCACGCCTTTGTTCAACATCATTGAACAAACAGAGCTGTGGTTAAGCAGGAAGGGAAAACAGATTGACATCCTGTCGTGTACCTACAACGGATGGCAAGACTATAAGGTAAGCTTGCAAAATACGCCAATGTAAGTATTACATTAGTGCATAGCATGTGACGTTCTCATTGCAAATTCGAATATTTTTTCTCGTCTCGGTAGTCGATGGAGCCCGATTCCATGACCATCTCGAGGATATGTCTGGTAGAGGACACGCTGTGGCTGGGAGATTCCAAAGGATCGATACATGTATTCAGGTGCGGATAAATTGCGTTTCCTAGAGGTGTATTCTGGACTTTGTTGTTAAGTTTCATCGAGTCGTTGCCGACCTCTAGTGATTGAATCTATGAATCGTCGCTCACCAATGTTCCCGATGAGAGACTGTATCCCGCAGCTTTCAAAGATTTAATCTTGAACTTTCCTAACAACGTCCATTCACTTATTACATTGTCTTTCCCTTTTTTTTTTACCTCACTCCACTCTTCCGAGCATAATATCCTTTCCCAATTTAGTCTGCCAAAACCATGACATGGCACAAAGTAGGACATAATTTGGACTAGAGCAACTGAATATATGATGCCAATATTGCGCTATTTTCAGTGTCTCGCGCTACGTGAGATTGATGAGTTTTGCGCTGGAACCTGACGCCACCGTTCCGTCGGCCATCAACAGCCTGTTTTACGTGAAGAGCAGCAAACTGATCGTTGTCACCCTCCTAAACGGCCGACTGTGGCTGTGCAAGACGGAGGATCTGCTTAATCAGCCGACGCTGGCCAGCGACGAGACTGTCACCAATTCCCTGATCGAGTTGGGCAGCAACGGCCTCATCATCCACTGCACGGCCGCTATTATGGCCGGCAATCAAAAGTACGTTCCAAAAAAAAAAAATTAAACTACATGTGCCTAGAATTCGTGGAGTGTAATCGTAGCTACCGTGAAAGACAGCATCAGTTTCACGCAAACCACTGCGATCTTCATCTGTTTTTTGACAAAATTATTTGCATGGAGTGTAATCGTATCTACCGTGGAATATAGTAACAGTTTCACGCACACCACTGTGATCTTCAGCTGTCTTTTGGCAATATAACTTGACAACCAAAAAATACATATCGACAGCAAAAAAAAATGCACAACAACATATTATCTGCCGACTTGAGATTTCAAAAAAGAACGGTCTAAGTCATAAAGGGGGGTTAAATCACAAGTTACAGCGGCAATCTCTAGGTTCAGTTCGGCGGTTAAAAATGGAGCAATTATATGATGTTGCGATTCGAGGTACCTTCTCAATTTTCTCGTGTAAAATTGAAGACCCTTTTTTCCAGTAATGCCATGCATATTTTTATTCACTATGAAGTTGGCGTTGATGTGTTGTTTGATTTGTAATTTTGCAGAACATGCGAACTGTGGTGCGGTCAAGCCATGGGCCAGATGACCGTGTTCACGTTGCAGGGTGTCATTGTCGCCGGCCAAGATGTGTTCAACCACAGCGAGACCATTACGGACACGCTGGACGTCCTGTACGTAACCACGGACGAGACTGATCAGAACTCGGTGTGGTCTTACGTTTATCCAGGTAGGGGGAAAATTACTGGCCCGATTTGATTTTGTCTGAAGCTAGGTAACCGAAACCACCGTAGACGTGAAGAAATTTGTCGAAAGTTGTCCAAATTTGTCATTTTTAGGATGCATTGTATATCATTGGGACGTACCCGGTCGGACTATTTTGAACAAGCTGGACTGCTCAAAATTGGCACCCTGCTCTGAGAGTCTAAAATCGATCAGCATCGAGGAACATCTTAGTCGTGAGTTATTCGCCTTTCAAATTATTTGTCAAATTGCCTGAGGGAATTGTGCAACCAGGAAATGAGAGCTAAGTTAGGACGAGTTATGACAGTATATTCGAATGTTGCGAAAATAAATTGTTCATAAACATAATTCTACCCTACGAGAGAAAAAAAATAGTGATACAAAATATAAATAGAGGCTAGTTAAAGTAATCTTTAATTTTTGCAGCGCATGGATTATTTTTACCGCTACAAGCATTTGTTGAAATATAGTTCTGCGAGATCTTTATTATATTTAAAATAATTACTGATTCTACCTGCTTATGACTATATGCTATATGCTATCAAAAAAGCGACACATTTAAATGCGCATTAGCTCACGATTTATAATAAGGAATGCTTTTATTTTTTATTAATCAAATTGCGTTGCAAACAGAAAAAATTGTAAAAAATATATATCTATATCAACGAATACGTTATGTCCTCTATTGAAATCGCCAAAACACTATTCAATCAGTAAAAACTCCATTGTTCAACTGGTCATCCGTCCCATTATCTCGTCTTCAGCTGGCCGCTGTCAGGTGACTACCATGGCCGCCCTGAACGGCGAACTGTTCATCGGCACCACCTGGGGCTGCATCATCGTGGCTGAAGGCGAGACCATGCGCCCCATCACCATTTTCCGCCCATTCGAAGAGGAGGTGAAACTCATCCTGCCGCTGACCGGCGCGGCTCCACCCGCCCCCACCCACATCACCTCCCCGCAGTCTAAATCCCCGCGGGGCAGTCCGGTTCGCTCGCCGTCCCACCAGTCCAGCCCACAGCCTACCGTCGCCCAACCGCCCGTGTCCCACCCGCCCATGGTGGCCACCATCGGCAAGGGCTACCGGAACCTCATCGGCCGTTTCACCAATATTCCGCTGACACCGGCAACGACTGCCCTGCCCTCTGCCGGCGTGTGCAGTAAACCCAACCCCAAGAAGAGCATAGTGGCACTACTGTGGAAAGCGGACAACTGGGCAAGCAGTTGAAGCCACAGGGAAACCACGTGAGAATAATTTTGTCGACTTTGTATTTTGAAAATACATTTTACGGTCCACTCGGCTGCTGGACTAAGCTAAAGACTTGAGCGTCTCGCCCCCCTTCGTTATTTTTAAAGAAAAATTAGGTGTTAAAATTACGATTCTAATAACAATGAAGACTTGCCTAAAATAAGAGGTCGCCAGTTTCCTCGAGATCGAATAACATGATCCCGTGCCGGAAATTGAACTCTGGAATGTCGACAGCCCCGTGAGTCCGTTCGCTAATTCAGATGTTTTCTTTTTGGATCCTGTCGGGCCGTCAAATGACAGGTTTTGATAGTCGAAGAACAGTACGTAAGAATAGTTAAAGCTTTAATTTATTATTGTGAAATGTGGATTGCATTTTCAGTTTCGTTTCCTGAAACGAGTGATTGTAAATTTTAAACTTGTTATATCCGTTGTACGCTTTGTGTATTTGGTGCTAACTCCAATATTGTTTATTGGCCACTTACATTATAGATTAATTGACGTTTTGCTCCATGGAATATGGAACCGCCCAGCGTGCAGGAGGTTTTTCAAATCTTCGTCGAAAATCTTTTTATATTGAGTACATGCACCCAAAATGGCGATTCCGTAGAGCATAACTCAATCGTTTTAATGGATCACAACCGCCATCAGCCCATCTCAAGCTTCAACGTTCAAAAAGTTAGGATAAAACATTTTACGGAACATATAAGAATTTAAACTTTATTATTTTCGAAATAGTGGCCTTGTGCAACAATACATTTTTCCAAGGGGCCATACAATTGCTCAATTGTTTTAAAAGCCATTTTGAACAGCATCCTGAAATGTCTGCGTCGAATTTTGTATATCTAGCGGCGCTGTCATTTAAATTGTCTTTATCCGTTGCAAACAGATTAAAATAGCACAAAGCCAAGTCAATTGAGCATTTTGGGTGACGTAGTGCCACAGTGCCATGTTTTTTTGCGATTTTTCTGCACTATCAATGATAAGTTAGCGAAGTAGTAGTCGTGCAAGAGTTAAGAGTCTTGAAATTTGTCTCCGACAGATTTGGTTGTTTCTGTCGAATCGCCTCTTGGAGACGTGCAAAAATTAATTTGTCTGTGTTTTTGTGACTTTTTTTTTAGTTTTGCACTTTTTTGAATGAACACGTTGGAAATAATTACTTTTCCAATCACAGAAAACAAGCGCTAATGCTATGAAAAATTCGCCACAGGCATTGCAGAACGTTGTTTGAAATGATTTTTTAAAATATTTTCAGTCATTATATCACCGCTAAGAGAAATGTATTGTTGCACAAGGATACTATTTCGAAAATAATAATGTTTAAATTCATAGATGTTCCGTAGAATGTATTCTCATAACTTTTTGAACGAAGTAGAAATTTCGACAATTTGGACATGTGACAAAGTGAAAACCATGACACGTATTGAAAAGAAGACGGGGGTTGTGGTTATTCATCTTCTCAGTACGTTGGTTAAAATGTGGTCGTGAATTGTTTTTGAGTTGACTGGAAAAGTATCAGTGTTATTCATAGCTTTCAACAAAAACAGAATTTGTGCATTTTTAGTCAGTTCTAAATGTGGTTTGTTTGGCTAGTTTCAATTTCTACCTTAAACCTTGCATTCCACCGACCAAAGCTAAGGTCTATTTGAGATTCCTGCTAAACATTTTTTTTTCACCCAGGTAAGGTCTACGGATTAGAAGATCCAGGAACGAGGCCTCCATAGTTGATTTTTATTTTTATTTGGCGGAATGTCGATAATTGCTTTTGCTTTCACGTGAAATTATCAAGTTTGTTTTTCTAGTCCTTGCAAATAAATTTTAATTATTTTTTTTATTGGTGGAGAAGATGTTTTGTTTTGAGTGTACGATGTGTTGAATTTGAGGCCACTCTTTTTAATTAATATACATTTATTTTCTACTCAAGTTTCAAGTTTCAGTTTCATCTGTTGTGTAAGTATTCAATCTGATACTAATAAATTGTACAAATGTGTTTTGCAAGTGAAGTTCCGTTTAGTTTTTGTGCTGTCTGAAGGTTTTCTTATGGAACTGATATACACTGTGTATTTCAATGTCGTACACGTTTCAATGTGCTACGCTATTTTAGAGGCGCAGCCTCACATTTTTTGACATGGGGATTAAAATATGAAAATATAAATTTGTGCCCTCCAATTGAAAATTAGAGAAATTAACAAAACCCATATGCTATACTATGGATTTTTAACAAAAAATCGGTTTTATTCGAGGGTATGAAAAGTTTAGTTTTGATGGTTTCTTCTGGTTAATTGGGACGTGCTGAATGCATATTTTTGGTCTAAAAGTACATGTAGATATATACTCGAGTATACGAATTAACACCAAACAAGCGTTGTCAAATTTTATGCAATCATGATTTTATTTTTAAATTTCGATTTTTTGACAATTTGAGTTAGGGGTTAATTCGTAAAAATATTGACTTTTAGACCATAAATATGCAATATACACGTGTTAATTAACCAAGAAAAACAATAAAAACTACACTTTTCATACCCTCGAAAATATGACGAATTTTGTTAAAAATTCCATAGCTCATGATTT